>MQRK01220805.1:36282-55562 GCA_001938485.1 Girardia tigrina
GTTAGGTATAAAATTTCTCACATGTCTAGAAAAAAATTATTTTCCTCTTTTTAGTGCATTGGTAATGCTTGAAAAACGTGGTTGTTTTTATAAAATTTTTTTATTAATAATATTATTTACATGTTTAATTTAAAAAAAATATACATAAATATATGACAAGGTATGTCACTACATAAATTACTATTTCTATTTTTTTGACTACTTGTAGGGTTTATTTCAAAAAATTTTATGAGCTTTTTTGTAGGAAATGAAAAGAGGAAAATATCAGTTCTAAGATCCTTCAAAAGAATCAGCAATGAAAAAGATACATTATTAATAAAAATTATAATAACCTACCTGAATGTTTTTGGAATTCTTCATGATTTACTAAATCTGGATTATATTTTTCAATGAAAAGTTCATTTGATTCCTTTCCACCATAAACACATCGCCAATTTCCACTAACATTAAGTTGCTTCAAATCGATTCCCCATGAATATCTTGTGGATGTTTTAGAAATAGATTCTTTGAAACACGTTGTTAAAGCGTCATCACAAGGTTTTCCTTTACAGAATGAATAGCAGCCACTATAACACAAGCCAGAGCCGATTAACGGGCAACGAAGATACGTTTCGTATTGAATGTTTTTGGTATTAACAACATTACAAGTTAGGATAATTCTCTCCGCCGAGTACTTTACGGTGAGTGTAACTGGATTATCGAAAAGACCTAAATAATTTTTAACAAATAAATCATTGATCTTACTTTCAAGACAACGGGCCATCAACGGAAAGCTCCAACAAACGAACGATAACAATAAACTGAGTCTCATTATGATCCAATTAAACGAAATAACATAAAATATATATCTTGAAGTGTGTTGCGTTATGTAAAAATGATATTTTTCTATTAATGTATCAATTCCTCTTAACGTAAACACTTTTCTAATTCTAGAAGAATGTAGATGTAAATAAATAATGATGTGCGGGTCGGTGTGCTCTTCCCGCATTTTTCGAGCCCCCCACGAATAATCAGTTCTATTGTGACTCATACACAAACCGAATGTGCTAAACAAATATTATCACATCTTTCCATTTTCTTTAAATATGTTTTCTGAGTTTTAATTTATTTTTGTAAAGAATCCTCCCCTAGAAAAATCAATAAAATTCTTATTAATAATTAAAATTCCTAAATAATATTACAAGTATGTTAGATAAATAAATTCCTTAGGGATAAAATTATTTTACATTTTATTATCACAATATATTTTATTATAAATTAAAATTGCCCTTATGATATTTATCAAATATTGTGTTTTTTCGTATTGATTTATGATTATTATCATTTTTATTTCTAGAATACAAATAATAACTTTGCATTTAATTAGGCTTGAATAAATATCAAAGAAGATCTTCTTTGATATTTATTCAAGCCTAATTAAATGCAAAGTTATTATTTGTATTCTAGAAATAAAAATGATAATAATCATAAATCAATACGAAAAAAAACAATATTTGATAAATATCATAAGGGCAATTTTAATTTATAATAAAATATATTGTGATAATAATATTGTGATTAAGCAAATTATTTAAGTAAGTTTTTATCATTTTTTAATATATTTTTTGAAATATTATTTCTCTGTATTTCTTATACTCTTACTGCTTTTGTTTCCACGTTTTTTAGTAATTTTATTATAAATTTTAATATATTTTTATTTCTTGATATTATTACTAATTATTTTGATAAAAATAAAAAAAAACTATAAAAAAATATTTCATTAATAAAAAATTAATTATAAAAATATTTTTTATAAAAAAAATTTAAAAAATTAAAATATTTTATAATTCCGTTTATACAAAAATTATTTTTCATTTTAATTTTAAGTGTAAAAGTTTGATAATATTATAATTTTAAAATATTTATAAATATTTTTATTTAATGATAAAAAATAAAACATTTATGAACAAAATAATTAATAATTTAATTAATGAAAAATAATTATTAAAATTAAATTATATTAATTTAATTCAAAACAATTAATCATTAAAAAAATTTATTGACGATTATTTTTAAAAGATATTTAAAAAATAAAGTATTTTTTTATTCTTTTTATACGAAAATTACTTTGATTTTTAATTTAAATTTTAAAGATAAACGTTTGATTATATTATAATTTTAACATACCTACACAAATGTTTATTTTTAATTTTCAAAGCAAAAATGTATTTTTTTAAACGTCTTGAAGCTCTAAATTTAAAAGATTTGTAAAAGATTTTTTTCATTGAGAATTTTTTTTATAAATTAAAATTATTTAGATATGAAAATGCCAATTAGTCGCAAAAGAAGTAAATAATGAAGGATCCAATATCCGTGTTGGGAGAGATAATCAGATATATCAAAAACAAGAAGCTAATTTCCATTAACATGACATTTTATTTTAATATTCACTGAAACTTTAATATAAACATCTGGGTTCATTCGAATTTGTATTTTATCGCTAAAATTATTATTATTATAGAGGAAAATAAATTTCATTTTTCTTCAAATTTTCATATTTTTTGTATTAAAAATAAATAATTTTTTAATTAAAAAATAAAATTTAATTTTTAATAAAATAAAATATTATATTAAAAATTAAAAACCCCTTTTAACATGTCTTATTTTCTACACAAATATTATCCAAAAAATTAGCAAATTACTTTTTGATTTATGAAAATTATTCCAATTTATTAAATTTAATTACGCAGATAAAATTTTTTTATTTATTGGGTTGAGGAATAAGTTCCTGCCGTTTTTTGAAAAATTAAAATTTTATTTTTTAACAAAAAAGTTACTACAAATTAATCACAAATATAATCTCCACCATTGTTTACGACTTCTTCCCAACGTTCAACGAGTTTTTCAATGCCTCTTTGGTAGAAATCGCCCGGTCTTGACTCGAAGAATTCAGCCAACCAAACTTGCAGTTCTCCATCATTGTTGAACGAAACACCACGCAAAGCGTTAGAAAGCGAACGGAAAAGATGAAAATCAGATGGAGCCAAGTCAGGTGAATACGGAGGGTGCGGTAACACTTCCCAACCAAGTGTTTGAATGGGTTCTTTTGTCATTCTGGCAATATGAGGACGTGCATTGTCGTGTTGCAAAATAACACCATGTTGTCGATTCGGATGTTTTTGTCTTATAGCGGCGTTGAGTCTATGCAGCTGTTGAACATAAAGTTTTGCATTCACTGTTTGGTTTCGAGGAAGCAATTCATAATGAATAATCCCTTCCCAACCCCACCAAACGCATAGCATTGTCTTTCGTGGATCCTGTTTTGCTCGTGGTGTCGATTGTTCTTCTCGGCTACGCCATTCTTTGCGCTGTTTCATGTTGACGTACAGGCACCATTTTTCATCACCCGTTACAATTCGATAAAGAAATTGTTGCTTATGACCGTGAGTAGAGCGATGACGGGCAATCAAACTCGCCGAAATTGTGAATCACTGGTTTTTGTTGTTTTCTGTCAAAAGATGTGAGACCCAAGCTCCCATTTTTTGAACTTTTCCCATTGATTTCAGGTGGTTCACGACAGTTTTTTGATCACAATCCATTTTTTCCACCAATTCTCGAGTGGTTTGATGCGCGTCTTCATGCAAAAGTTTGTTCAAACGCTCTTCATCGAATTCATTTGGTTGTCCTGAACGAGGAGCATCCTTGAGGTCAAAATTGTCAATTTTAAATTTTGCGAACCAATAACGAGCGGTTCTATCAGCTATAGCACCTTCTCCGTATACAGCTCAAAGCTCTCCGGCAGCGTCTGTGGCTTTGGCGCCCCGATTATACGCAAACAATAGATGGTGTCGGAAATGCTTATTTTTGTCGACTTGACACTCCATTTCAATGGTCTAAAAATCGACAAAAATTAATCTGAATAAAAAAACAAAATACACCATTTTTTAGAGCAAAACAATAGCTTTCAAATAACATATAACATTACATCAAAAAAATTGATTTAAATATTAAATTGATTAAAAATTGATTAAAAATTCAAAAAACGACGGGAACTTATTCCTCAACCTAATATTTAAAAATATTTTTTTATTTTTTTTAAAAAAACTTTAAATAAATTCTTTTTTTACTTTTAAAGATTTTTTTCGAAATTAAAATTAGGAAATTTATTAAAATATATAAGTTTTAATTATTATTGAAAACTAAATTAATTTCTTTAAAAATTTCATTTTGACGAACTGAATTTTGAATTGTTTAGCGTATAAATGTTATGTTGATAACATTTTTCTTATTTTCGATTATCAAATTGATATAGATTCATTTTTAGGATACTTAAATTCTCTGCATCCGAATATTAAATTTACAACAGAAACAGATAATAATGGTAAATTATCTTTCCTAGATTTCCTAATTGAAAGGAAAAGAGATTTTTTGAGACCGAGATTCACAGAAAGAAAACTGATACTGGGCTATATACAAAGTCAAACAGTTTTTGTGAATCTTGATACAAATATAATATGATAAGAGGGTTAATTTTTTGATCTTGGTGATTATCATTAACTTTAAAAAAAGTTGTGATAGTACTAACAAATTAACAAAATTTTTGAATAAAAAGGGTTATTCAAAATCAATTATAAAGAAATTGACGAAAGAAACAAATGATAAATTAATTAATAAACCGATTAACATGATAAAGAAGAACCACCAACTTTAAAATACGTTTTAAGCATTCAATATTCTAAAATATTGGGTCAATATAAATGTTCAATTTTAAAATGTGTAAATTATGTCTTTAATTTTAAATAAAATATATCGCAAAAATATAAAGTCCAAAATGTATAGGATGTTTCAAAAGTAAATTGAGGAAATTATTTTGTATGTATATCTGATAAAATAAAAGAAAATGCAAAGTTAATGGTAGAGCTGTATCTGCAAACATACAGAGAGTATTCTGAATGGATCACTTTTGCAGTTTTTCCCTGCAAGGCGGTTCACTGTTCAAACCGCTAATACGCTGCATGACATGCTCTTTTGACCATGTCCTGTGGTATTTCTTTAATGCTGAACTCGATCTCGTCTCGGAGCTCAGCAGTAGTAGCAGGCCTTGTGCGGTACACATGCTCCTTCAAGTGGCCCCAGAGAAAGTAATCACACACAGTTAAGTTAGGCGAACGAGGAGATCTTCAACGCTTCCAGTCTGCTGAAATCGCTCAAACACTGCCTTGATCGTCGTAAACTTAGGACGTGAGGTAGCAAAATGAAAATGCCCCTGTCTTCGTACCTCTTAATAATTCTGGGATTGTACGTAGAGGAGTACCATTTTAATTCTCTCCTTAAGAGGTTGTCGTGTCGAGATTTCATTCATCTGTAAATAAATGATAAAAGTCAGTTTTAAAACGTAAATATGAATTTCCGCGAAAAAATGCCTTTCTCGAGATACATTTAAAATAAACATCCTCCCATTACTTTTTGAACACCCTTTATTTTGTAATAAATCTCCAACCCCGTTTGGATTATGTTCGGATCTTGTATATAAATTTACATGTAATAGTATAATGCCACATACATTGGAGAGACGTCCTGTCATTTCTGTAAGAGAATCCAAGAACAAAGTCGGAATGTAGGTGGGAGTAATATTACAGAACACAAAAGGTTGTAATTCAAACGAAAATATAAGTATAAATGATTTTAAGATTCTGTGTACTCGTTTTAAAAACTATTGGGAGAGGTTGACTTGTGAAGCACTATATATCAGATCTTTAGATACTAAGATTAATGTGCAAAGGGTGCGTAAATGACATAACAATCCATTTTTGACATAATCACTACTTGCCTATATAAGTAGATTTAAAACACATTTTTTTCTTGAGACCTGACGATGACGGTTATACCATCAAAATTAATATTTATATTTATTTGACATTATATTTATTTATAAAGGTTTCCGAATAAAAAATAATGTTCATCAAAAATTCTTTTAAAAAACAGAAATAGGCATTGAAATAAAATTTTGATATAATGTCTATGCTTCAATTCGATTCAAATACGGGTTCGTAAAATATGTCCGAAGCGAACACTAATAATAATATTAAAGCATTAAAATATAGGTTGTTAATCATTTATAATGTCAAAAGATTGCAAATATGGATATTTTAAATTAAAGTTTTATATTTGTTAAAAAACACGTCTAAAGTGCGTAGGAGTCTCTAAAAGACATGGAGTTTTTGGAAATTACTTTTCAAAAAAACAGTAAAAGTTAATTGGCTCCAACCCAGTTAACTATATTCATTTTGGATAAATGGAATACCGACATAAAATAGTAATATATGTTATTAGCTTACTTAAGGGCTCTTTATTTAAATTTAATTTTTTTAGCTGTTGAAAATAAATTGAATAGTGTATTTCAAAGTTTTGTCATATAATTCTGTTAAAATATCCACAAGTTATTTGATTTTTTAAAAGATGTTTTCACTTCATTTTCGTATTAGTATTTTATGGTTACCATGGCTACCGTTGTAATCACCTTATCGTCGGTTCTGATTGGTTTCCGTTACCATAGCAACGGTTCCGATTTTCTTATCGGCGCTTCTAATTGGTTCTGATTACCGTAGCAAAGCTTCTGATTGGTTCCCGCTACCATAGCAACGGTTCCGCTTTCCATAGTAATGGTTCAGATTTTCATATCAATGGTTCCAGTAATGCACGTCTTATAGTATCATTACCTTTAGTCGTATAATGATATTTATTAATATACATAATAAGAATATAGTTACATATGATCATAATACATAACTTATAATAATAAACATGACAGAAAACATCACAGTCATATAAAAGGTTGAAATATTACGCAGTGTTGTTTTCGATTACGCAAATGATTATTATACATGGTTTATAATGTGATACATATATTTCTATAGTATAAATATGTTGACCATAATCACATGTGACTGTAATATATTGTATACTGACATTGGTGATTTTGTAAAGCAAACTTGATGGATCAATAGGTTGTTTGGGGCCCATAATACGACATTTTCCAATGTCAGAAGAAACGGGAAGGGACATGTTTCGGATGTGATCAAAAGGGTCACATCAGACTAGAATGTCCAGTAAAATGTCAAAGATGTCAAGGACCGGGTCACAGAGCAGAGAAATGCTATAAGAAGTTGAGAGAAAATTCCTCAAGTATAACAACCATGGAAGACAATCGAATGGAAAAACGTATGAACAAAAGTAATTTCAACGGAACGACAGAATGACGAGTGGACCAAGAACAGACGCAAGAGAAAATCAATATTCAGATGACTACAGATGAGGCATAGAGAGGACGCCTTCTGGCTGAGCTAGAAATGGAGAAAACAGAACACCAGGGAAAAAAGGAAGAGCCAAGTCGACGAGGAACCGATTTTGGCGATGCAGTAAGTTTTGTAAATCTTAAACAGGATTGTAAAAGTAGTATATATGATTATGGTTCGGAATTAAAAATGCTATGAAAATTTTTGAAAGAAGGTTATATTAAAGATGCACAAATTAAAAATTTTATATAATTAAATATGTAACGTTTGAAAAAGTAAAATTACTAAAATTAAGAAGGTCAATTAAATTGCTAATAATAAAAAAATTTTGAGAGTTTTTAATATAATATAAAAAGTAAAATGTACAATGAAAGTACAATCTAAAATTACAGATTTTATAAAAAGTAAAACCTTGACTAAGATTATGTATCAAATTCCCATTGTCATAGTCTAAAGGCTCCTGAGAAATATTTTTTTTTAAATGTCCGTTTTTTTAAAATTTGGATAACTCGATAAATTATATAAGTCCCTTCCAAAGCAAGTTAACGAGGTTTCACTATATATAAATATGATATTATATATGTAAATATATTAATTATAAATAAATGACTTTTACAATAATTAACAATAACAAAACACAATCCTTTGCAGATAAGTACGTTGGATCTGAAGTTAACAACAAAAATCTTACATAAAATACCCAATATAAAAATTAAACACAATGGAATATAACAACACGAATTTTAGGCATAGCTATCCGCTTTTATGAATCTTTTAAAATACTTAGGTTGTCCCAAAAGTCCTCAGGTAACCTTTAAAAACACACTAATATTTTACCAAATTTAACCAAATTCGGAATGAATATTATTCAGACTGTCATAAATACTGTGTTAAAATTTCAAAGCATAAAATTTGAAACTTACCAAAAAAATAATATTATTAACCAACAAAAAAAATTAAATGCAGCGAATTTAAAAATTTATTTAAAAAAATATTTTACAAATTTCTTAAGCAACAACATATTCACCATTGTTGTCGATAACCAAATGTCAATAGTTAAAAAGTTTCTCTAGTTGATTTTTTAATGTTTCTGTTGATAAAGAATTAAAAAAGAATTTACAAGCTTCTTCAATTTCTTCATGTGATTTGAAAACATGATTTGTAAAACTTTTCTTCCTTTTTGAAAACAAGAATCTGTCACACAGATTAAAATCTGGACTATAGGGCGATTGATAATTTTTTCAATTTTTCTTCTTTCAAAAAAAAGAGTTGTTTCTTTGCTAGAATGAGGTCTTGCATTATCAAGGCACCACTTAAGTTCCTTTAGCTTGATGCTGTTAGATCTAAGTTTCCACCATTTTCACCGGTGTCATGAACAAAGTTAACATACGCATCGGAATCAATCTTGGTACCATATGGCAGTGCTTTTACATTAAAACGTTTGTTGCAAGTAAAGGTTACGAAAACAAGAAATTTTTTATCAGTCATTGGCGATACTTTATCACTTTTGGTGGAACAGCATTAGAAGGAATCCAAACTTTGTGATCTACTTTCTTTCCTCTACCTTAGAAAAAAACCCATGTCTCATCCTCGATCGCGATGTTGGAATATGCTTCATCACCCATCTTTGAAATTACATGGCGTATATGCTTTGCAGTGTTAATGCGTTGTTGTTTAGTAGCAACAGAAAGATCGTGAGGGACCCAAACAGAGCAAACTTTTTTGTAATGAAGTTTTTCACGCAAAATTTTGTGGACTGTATTTTTGCCTAAATAAAGTTCATTTTCAATATAACGCAAAGACGCATTTGGAGCTTCATCAATCACTTCTTTGACTGCTTTAATCTTTTCATCGTCTATTATGACGGCCTGCTACTTCTTGATGAATCGTCGAAGGATGTCCGCTTTTCTTTTTTAAAATCAGTCAACCACTGTTGAATAGTTTTCAGTGCTGGGTGATTTGCGTCTTCCCATGCCTGCTGAAGTTGCTGAAGAATTTCTGAAGCAGAGAATCCTCTTTTACTTTGAGTTAGAAAAAAAACGTTGACAACATTTATTTGGTTCCATTGTTAAAAACCGCTTGATTTGAATTCGCTGCACTTTTAAAATTTCAATAAAACAAAATTTTACTTTTTTTGTAATTTTATGCTTTGAAATTTTAACACTTCATAAATTTATGGCAGTCTGAATAATATTCAGTCCAAATTTGGTAAAATAATAGTGTGTTTTTAAAGGCCACCTGAGGACTTTAGGGACAGCCTAAGTATTTTAAACAGATTCATAAACGCGGATCTGTTATTTTATTTCACCTAGCTATGCTTAAAATTCGTGTTGTTATATTCCATTATATTTAATTTTTATATTGGCTATTTTATATGAGATTTTTGTTGTTAACTTCAGATTCATAATCATGGAACATCCGAACATGGTCGGTCGTTTTTTACTGGGGTTCCGAAGAGACATCGTAAGTTAATTTAATTTAATCGCACCGCTTAGGTGAGGCTTATCGGTGGCTGCTGGTACTTTTTAGTTGGGGTGGACCCTCTAAAGAGCCTACGACTCAATACCATTGAAAGAGATAGGAGGCCCACAGTGTGTGACAGTTAATACCGTTCAATTTAATACTAAAATTTTGAAAATTAAAATAAATATTAAATTAAAATATTTTTATTTTAACTTTTTATTATTAATGGAAATTAATATTGAATCAAAAAAATCAATTTACGTTTTTTTAACTTTAGTATACCAAAAAATACCAAAACATTTAATTCCGCAGAAAAACACCGAAACAATTAAATTTATAAAAGTTTTAAATGATTAATTTTTTATTAAATTTGAAAAATTATAAATTAAATTTTTTCATTATTTTATTTTAAAAAATTGAAATATTTATTAGTTAAAAAATAATGATTAGTAATAAGAAATTTGAAAATCTTTTATCAGAAATCACCATATAAGATAATAATATTAATTTAAATTTCATGTAAATTAATTTAATAAATTAATGGTTTTAGTTTTTTTAAAGTTTCTCTTATAACTATGACTAAAATAATAAATAATTACTAAATCCTGTATCCAACCACTAAAATTTAAACATCTTATTATTATTCTTCAATGAACCCTAGAAACCAGTATTTTTGCAGAGTTTCTTGTTTTACCTGACAATTTTTTTTATTTTTTTTTGAAACAATGAATGTATGAATATTATTCATAATTTATGCAAGGTATTCGAAGGGGGCACGTACATACTAATCGAAAACACGACAAGACATAAATAATTAAAAATTAAAATGACAGCAATGATTTAAAATTCTGCAAATGAACGGTAACTAAAAATGTAAAAAGTGCCTTGTAATGTAGCCCGTAGCCCGTAAGTTGACACCCGGCCCTTAGGGGCTCCACCCCAGACTATCAGCGTTGCCTTCCACATCCGTGACCGTGAAACACTTATTTTCAACTTTAAATAAATAGGGGATTCTATTGAGCAGGATTTGTTAGATGCAAATAGAGGACCATTTTGTAATGATTTTCTTACAATAAATAATAAATATTAGGATGATTAGATTACATTAAATTTTGTTATTTTTTCAGTGCATATAAAAACATAATGTATTACTAAAAATAAATTATATATTTTTGTACCTCGAAAGTTAATTATTTGGTCTTTTTACGCTTCCGTTTAATTAAAAAAATATCCTGATGTAAACATGTAAATAGACCTAAAAAGGAGTCGGATAATTTAGTCCGACTCCGCAGTCCTGTTATAAACAACGACATAACACTTTGAGCTGTTCAAAAAGTTTAATTTCACAAAAATAAAGTTAATGACAAAATTGTATTCAAAATGGTTAGACGGTTGCATTTATTGACATTAATGATTCAATTTACGAACTGTTACTTTTCAATGTAAAATAATATTTTACGCTATTAAATTTTAGTTTTAAATGTTTGTTACATGTATAGGAGACCACAAATATAATTCACGGGATTATTAGATGTATTGCTTTTGCACTTGACAAAATACTAATTCAAAAATTAGTCGATTATGTATTAGTGCAATTAAGTATATTTACATATATATTTAATTTACCGACAAAAATGAACCATAATAAATGTTGAAAATAATAACTTAAACTATCATGAAAATATAGTTGATCAATGGAGCTTATTTTAACAATTTTTAAATTTTGTCAATTCGTGATTAAATAATTATAATCTTGAAATATGAATAATTGATATGGATAGGCAATACAATATGAATGATTTTGTAATAGAAATCATTATCGATTAAGTTACGATTATAAAAGTAATTTTTCTATAGTCATTTCATTGAAATTGAGCTTAATATATAAAAACTTTAAATCGGCTTGATTGTTACATGCATTGGAGACCGCAAATATCATTCACGGCACTATTAGATGCATTGCTTTTGCACGTGACACAAGATAAATTAAAAAATATATATCAAGTATGTCACAGTGCAACAAAGAAAAAGACATCGGTTTACACATGACAGAATTTAGATTTAATGTTTACAAGTAAAACCATTTATTTAAACAAAAATTGAACCCTTTTATTTTCTAAATTATATTAATTTAAAAAAATGGATTTTTTAAGTGGTTTGTTAGAAAAAAATATTAAAATAGTAAATCAAAAATGTTTTAAATTGCTGGAAATCAATATTTTTAATAATATTAATTAAAATTTTCAAACAAACACTAAAAATTTTTATTTATCAAAATATTTTAGGTACAAGAAATTATTTTAAATGCAACACTGTATACACCCAATCTGAACTTTTGTCATGGAAATTTCCTGAATAAAAAATTCTAACTTCATACAATGAAATTTATCTATTACTTAATTTTAGAAAGTCTCGATAATTTTGGCTACTGATATTTTAAAATTTCAATTTACCGATACGTGGCAGTCATACCGCCATTACTACTTATATCAACACGAAAATCTTTTACTTTTATCACATTAGGTTGCTTGATTTAACCTCATCAAACTTTCTTGAACGACATTTTAGTGTTTTTATAAAGTGTTTCGTTGTTCCTGTCTGGGTAGTATTAGTGACTTTCAGAGTGGATGAATTTGATACAGCTTAAAGGGCATTTAGAGTGATGATGTTTTTCAACGAATTCCTGATTATAATTAGACGTGGGCATGTTTTAAAATTTTCTAAACATTTAAACGGTCTTCGTTTAGCAAATTAAACTTTAAATTTTAATTATAAGCTTCATCAAAAACCAATACCTTCTCTTCAATACAATACATTTTGTTTTTAAAACTTTTACTCGAAAAAAATTAGAAAACGAACAAATATAATTTAAATAAGTTTACGTCTAACAAAAAAATTTACTGGAAATTTTGATGCAATTCTCAAATATGATATTAATACCACTTTTCATATTTTGTATTTATAGTCCCACGAAAAAGCTCAATAGATTGGGACAATGTGTTCTTTACAAGCGTGATAATGTTCTTTAGGTAGCGTGATAAAAGTTTCAAAAAAGTATAACCCATATCGTGAGTTTGAAATACTAACTTAAGAACTATACGCTCGTTTATAAATCGCTAAACGTTTAAACGTCTTAAAAATCGTAAACGTTTAAACGGTCGTTTAAACGCGAAACGTGCCCACCTCTATTCATACATGCGTAGCCCATTGTGCTTGATTTCAACCTTCAGTTTTAGACACTCTTTTAGCTTTATAACACTCTCAAGATAAATATTTATTTATAACGTTTCCAGGATGATTTATTTACTGTACAATAATCTCCCGTAAGATCTGAGGATAACAATGGCTGATTCAGACTGAATACTTGATTAATATATACTTGTCGTAGGGTTGAATAAACTTGAACGTGAATTCGTAATCGTTTACTAAAAATTCGTCTAACAGATTATTTATTTTTATTTGAACATGTTTCAAGGATTAAATGATCGAATCGTCTGGGAAATGCTACACGAACTAGATAATAAAAGATGCCGCACAAGACACATCTCTCCTGGTCAAATGACCCCTGAAAATATTTCTAGGATTACGCAGTCATTCTTCAAATGCAATAGAGAAGTGCACATAAATCATATTCATTTATTTATAAGACAACAAATGCTAATCATTTTCCAATTTGAATATTAAAATTAGATATCAGAAATAATATTGCAGAAAAAATTGAAAAATGAAAACTTAAATAAAATGCCAATCACCAAGATCGAATGTTAATCACTTGTATATAGGAAAGATAAATAAATGCAAATTTTCTGTCGAATAATCAACTGTTGAAGAATACAAATGTTTCATTTCCTGTCACCGAGTGTCGTCGAGCAAATGCGAGCATCAGGTACAACTAGAAACATCTGTATATTTGTCCAGCCGTTTTCCAAAGTCATCTATTTGCTTTAGTGTGTTACTGAAATTGCTAGATTTATCTAAACTGGTTCCAACTAAAGAACTCGCTAAACTTTCCCTGTTCGTCGATGGCGTCGGAAGAGATCTTCGAAATGAATTTGAAGATGAATGAGACAAGGATAAAATTGCAGAACTAGTTGATTTATGAACTAGTCTCGGGATTGCTGAAATATTTGTGCTATTGGGTCGGCTGCTGCGCCTCTCTAGAATGGGAGAAACACTGGTAGTGGGAGTAATATTGTAGCGCGTGTGACTGGCTTGAGCTCGGTTCTCAATTCCTGAATCCAATGATTCATTGGGAGTTTCAGAGCTAGATATTTTCATATCATAGTTTCTTGAATGGAGTACTAACGGTTCATTGTATTTTCCAGTGAGATCACCGTTGGGCCTGTGGCTGGACGATGTTTCTGTCTTATTAAAACCAGTATTGCAATTAATTCTGTCTTTAGCAGGAATACTATTTGGCTGTCGATTAGAATTATTAATTTGACAAGAAATGGTATTTGGAGTGATTGAAAATTTTGGTTGTTGTAATTGGGAACCGACTTTATTGAGTCTACTGCTTAGAGAAACTTTAGAATTTGTTGATTGAATAATCCGAAAGAACCTTGAAGATTTTATTATAAGAAAAGAAAAATAATTTTAATTTTTACTTAATATACGCAATTATAGCAACAGCAACTGCTTTCAACTTAAACTTAAAGAAATTTCTTTGAATAATAAGTTTCTGCTGATCTGTGAGCAGCGGGGTCACAATATAATTACGTAGTTTTGTAGGTAATTGAGACAGAATGTATTCCTTCTGTGAGATTAATTGTTGTCGCCATCTTTCGGACTTATCAAGACTAGATTGCAACTCGATTATCTTAAAAAATACATTAATTAATTATGAAAAATCACAACGTAATAAAGTATGAATAAACAATAGTTCACCCTTTGCCAATAATTTTCAAATTTCGATTACAAAATATTCAAATCATAAATAAAATTTATTTTTAAACTTATTAAGAACATAAAGACAAGTCTCATTTGAATTCTTATTACAATCAAATTTAGAGTAATTACGACTCTCAGAAGGTCTTTCATCGCTTGCCATCATTCTAATTGGTTTTCTTATTTCTGCTTTTAATCATGATTATTCGAACATTTTTTTCTAAGTTATTTTTTAAAATATTAATTAAAAAATAATAAATTTTACCATTTCTCAATAAATCCCAAAATAATAAAAATATCATCAAATTATTAAAAATCCATTTAATTTAAATTTTACTAAAAATTATTAAACTTAATTTTAATTCTGAAATTAAAAATATGAACTTATAAAATGATTATTTTAATTATCTTCGAATAGTCAATCACTTTAAATTTAATAAAATATTCCAAACAATACTGTTTTTTGTTCCCTAATATTTATTTTAGCCTCCGTTCGATAAAGTTTAAATTATATAATAAAAATGAAGCCTAACACCGAATAAATGTAAATATGCAGAACAATATCCGATATTTCCCCCTAAAGGACAATTTACATGGTTATTAAGTAGGGAGGACACCTAAAAATAAGTGACACTGTCCCGAATAATTACAAAAAATAACATTAGTAGACTTTTAAACTAGACTTTTGCTGTTAACTGTACATTTGGCGTACTTATCTGCAAAGGACTATAATTTGCATTATTAATAGTCTTTGAAATATTTTCTTCCATTACAACAAACACTAAGACAATGCCTGATTCTTCCATGTTGGTTACTATTTCCTTAAAACACTAAACCTCTTGTCCTTTATTTTAAAGATTGAAATCTAATTAATTATTTTAAAATATTTTCTTTTAACATTTTGAAATTGACTACGAAAAAACGTTTCGAATATTGTCTCATACGGAAAAGTTCGTTCACCGTCGTAATCTAATTACGTTTCAGATTAGATTAATTACGCAATTAAGATTTTTATAACTTATTTTTTACAACTTTATGAAATTTTATAAATCAAATACCAAATAAATCATTGAATTTTATTTTTTATTTCTAAGAATATTAATAAAGAATAAGTCTTGATACGGATATAAGTCCTGAAGATATGAAAACAATATAGAGAAATAATAAGATAATCTGTAGTGTAAAAATATTTTTAGACAATACGTTGGAAAAATGAAATATATCAATTATCGCATTTCCACCACCAAAAAGAGGACATGACTGAATGGCATAAATAATTTCCCAAATATCTATAATAGTCTTACGATAATAATTTATATTTATTTCAAGTGAAATTCCCCAGTCAATCACTCTGTCATTCACACTTGACATTATGGAAAACTTAGGCTTTCAAAAAACTAATTTAAGAGACCCAAAATAACGAAATTCGAAAAGTTTAGAATCGTAATTTATTAGAAAGAATTAATTTTACACAATTATATAAATGCCTTATATCGTTTGGTCTTATAATTAACTTTTTCATTCAATTTTGATTTATATATATATGAGTATTGTGAACGCTAATTTAATATACTTGAAAAATAATTTTGTTAAAGCATTTTTCTAAGAAATTATACATGTTTCTGAAATTCTTTGTGAATCATATTTATATTTGTTACTTACTTCTCTTCTTATTTTTACTAAGGTTACTTTTTTATAAAATTATTAAAAGGGAAAAATATAATAAAATATTTATTTAATTTTAAGATATTATTGGATAATAATTGCAAAAATTTTTTAAAATTTTAATTAAAGATTTGAAATGACTTTATTTTGTTCATTTTGAATGTTTATTAATTATGTAAAAATTATGACCACAAACACGGGTTAGGAAAGGACTAAAGATATGAATTTGATTTTTGTTAGTTTTCGAACATAAACTAACTGAATCTATCTATCAATTGTCAAAGTCGAAAATGTGTTCACTTGTGTTATCTTTTCACCCCTATCTTCACCCTCATCGCTTTTAGAAGAAATATCCTGAAATATATCTTCTTCCTCGATGAATTGATTTTCTTATTAAATACATCACAGGCAGCCAAATTGATTCCATGATTGAAACATAAATGACTAAATGATTATTTAGCTTGATCAATGTGTAAGAACTATTTTTCTCAGTTCGTAGAGCACCCCACAATTAGCCTACTTTAGTAGGTGTCGGCTAATTTGTAAAGTTACAGATACAGCTGATGTACTTACCTGGTGTTCACCAAATTTTATTTGTCATTTTGACGAATATTGGTTGACCTCTTGACTTAAGTCGACCTCCTCAGTAATAAATGAATGAAAAAGAACAAGAAGAATTTAAAATGTACAAAGTCACAGTACTCTTCATTTGGTTGCGTATTTGCTATTGATCACCTTTGGGAGTTCGTCCCTCATGATTAAACCCTATGTTTATGTTATATAGAGGTACTGGAAACGATTTCGGACTTACGTTCCGTGAGATGGTGAGGAAATCCTACTCATTGTCTCGGTATTGCATTAGCGCTGCCGGTCGACCTCTATGCGTAAAGATTGCCCATTTGTGTTCTTTTTGATTAATACGAAATAATCTTCTGCTCATGATGTGGTGGGTCTGTCAATAGAGTTTTTACAGTGTAACTCTGTACTTTGTATACCTTGCAGTCACTGTGGATAGACTTTAACAAGAGGACAGGTTGGTATACAAACAATCTTCCAAGAAAGCAGTAATAAACTTTTTTTGTTTCGATGCTTTATCTTCCTACACCGTAATGTGTAGCCAGGGCTATCTTGATGTATGGATCCCTGGTTTTCTTGTCCCTCAGTGGGACTGTAATGTTATGAACCACATAAATATATGTATTATAAAATAAATTTATTACACATTTAATACGATGTTCTGATATTGTTTATGAATGTAAAGGGTGTGATGTCAAATACATTGGAGAAACTGTCCGTCATCTCTGTAAACGAATTCGCAAAGAAAGGACGAATAATATTACAAAAGATACTAAAAAAATTAAATGAAATGAAGATTTATAATTTCAAGATTCTGAGAGTAGTTTAATAGTTTCTGAGAGTGTCGTATGAAGTGAATATGTTATAATAGAATATTTCTTACATTTCAAAAGTTAGTAATTGACTTCTTTTTTCTTTTATGGCTTATCTTATTATCTCTTACAAAACTCCATATGTAGTGTCCCATTATCCCTGAAAATGTTTCTCCATCAACTGTATGTCATGGTGCAACATCTCCCCATGTTTCTTACTAACAGTATCTATATTTTCTGGAAAGCAATCAAAAAAAGCAATGAATGTAGGTAGTGGAATTAGAATGAAATTGTACACCTCGAGGCTTGATAGTTAAAAAGGAGTTCTTCCACAAGATCATTGTATTTTGGGTCTTTTTGTAGCCCAGAAATACATTAACGACATTCCTGAATGCAATCCATACTCTTCTTTGGGTACCTGTCAATTTTGGAAGAGTTTTGTCCATATTAATATATATTATCGTCCATTAATAGAACAGATTTTTAAATATTCGAAACCAAAACAAAAACAGAGTCTGTATCAAACAAAAATATCAAAAAAATATTAAACACAGAATATTTTTAAGAATTCTGATTGGATATAAATAACTTAAAACACTAAGGTTTATTTATAAAAAAACTAGTATTCTAATTATTTTTTTTAATTATACGAAAATATTAAAAAAAAGCAATTTTTAATATTTTAAAAACATAAATTTAGTATTGAAAATCATTTTTCAAGTACCGAGATTTTCTCAAAATAAGCGCAATATCCCCAATCAGAATTAATTTATTTTTCTGTAATTTGATACAGAGTATCCAATAAAAGTTTTGAAAACGCTTTTTTCTTTCAATGGGCGAACTACTGGAAGATGCTTAGTTAAAAGCGAAACAAGGAGTAGTATGTCTTGAATTAATACACTAAATTTCAAAAGAAATTATCATTCGTGTAAAAATCGAAACAAATCCATTTGAAAATCAAAAGAAACATTTACTTTATTCGTCTGAATAATATATATTTTTGTGCTAAGAGAGTCAATATCTTGATGAATAAAAGAATGATCTCTTGGCTCCGACATCGATTCAGTATCCGTGATTGAATCTAAAGAATCCGATGATCCAGTTGGTTTTGGTCTATTTGAAATATTCTGAAAGATTAAAATAAATAATATTGATGCCTGTCTCAAAAGACGCTTACACTTTGATTAAGAAAATACTTTTCAGCTTTTTCCGAAGACAGACCCTTAATTTCAGTAGATTGATAATTAGAATGCTGAGGTAGTTTTTTTTGACTTCGATTGAGATATAAATTTATCATTGATTGCATAGATTTTATAGATTGCAGTAATACAAGAAGCTCAGAATTACTTCGATTGAGAGTGCTATCAGCACTATATGGACGGGATTTAAAGACGGACTTTGTATTTGAATCCCCGAACAAATCATTGTGATTTTCTCCAGATGTAGTAGGACTAAAATGTAGTGCCAGGAGCTCAATTCTTAGCTGTAACATTTTTAGAAGCCAGTTTACTTGAGATAAGATACCTTCATCCTTATCCTGAATATACAAATAGTTAGTTTTAAATATTTAAATATATATATATATATATATATATATATATAT
>MQRK01220805.1:66263-108261 GCA_001938485.1 Girardia tigrina
GAAGTTTTACCTCATGCGGCTTATTCACCAGACTTGGCTCCTTCAGATTACCATTTGTTTGCATCGATGGGTCACGCACTTGCTCAGCAGCGCTTTCATTCTTACGAAAATGTGCAAAATGGGTCGATGAATGGTTCATGGAAAAAAAGGAAGACTTTTACTGGCGAGGTATCCACAATTTGAGATATAGATGGGACAAATGTATCATTTAGTAATGGAGCATATTTTGAATAAAGCTTTTTTATCATTCTTTTGTTTTTAACGTATTTCTTTTCAAAATTTAATCCGCATTTCATACTTGTACACCTAATAATATAATGTCTTTTAGCTTCGACACAAGCTCCTATTCAACGAGGCGTTGAAAAATTCAATTTATTTTAATATTTCTAAGTTATCTATTGGCTCCAAACACTCAATATTCGCTACGTAGGTCTTCTAAAGATGTAGTATTCATACTTGACACCCTCTTCTTCAATGTTACTCAGCAATGCTTTATCGACTTTAGATCTGGAGAGAAACCAAGTTAAGGACGAAGTATATGGATAATTTACTTAACAAATCAGTCTTCGTTACACGATGTATTATCGTGTTGAAATATGTTACATTGACGAGTTTTCAACGGCAGCAACTGTTCCTTCAAAATACTTATATCAGTATGCATTTTTCAAAAAAAATGTTTTTCAAATATGCATTTTGTAAAAACCGCACGAACTTATGCAGTAGCCTAATAGTAGCCATTCGTCAAGCTTTAATACAAAATCAATAGTCGTTTTTTTGATGTCTGATCCTTTAAATTTAATATTTTCCCGCTTTCTTCACATTTTGCAAGTGGATTGCTATCCAAATACTTATTACCCAATGTTTTTGTCTTAAAATTCCAATGGGTTTAAGATTCCAATCGTTTAGCCCTCTAAACGATTCATTTTCAAGATTTTCATTTCCAGATTTAAATGGGCAAAACTAAAAACGTATATATTAATCTGTTACAAAGTTATCACTAAAATAATTTCGTAATTTCGTTGCAACTTCATATGCTTTAAAGCAATTCTATTTATTCATAAATCAAAAAAGTACGGATTTTAAAACTTGAATACGCTATTTTAGGTGAAAAATAATCAATAATTAATTTGCTCTTTCAACTTGAATCTTTTTTCAGTAAGACAAGCAAAACAAAAGCTTTTGAAGACTATAGTCTACACCAAATTACCATAAATACACTTTTTTAGGTGTAAAATGAAAATAATATATTAATTTTGCCACTACCTAATGTATCAAATATGGTTTTTTTCAGTTTTCATTATTTATTAATATAAAACTAATTGTTTTAATGATACAAAATTAACATACCTGACAAGATATCAGTTTTGTAGAATTAACTCTTTTTCCCAACAGTGTAACTTTATTAGATAGAGCTTCATATTGCGATGCAAATTGTCTAAAGATCAAACATATTTTAAATAAAAAACTTCATGTTTTCAAGATATTTAAAGAATTAAATAATTACTTATATTTCGCTTCAATCTGATGTCTAAGCTCCTTTTCATAAATATATTCTTTTTTCAGTTTTTCCACGGTCTTAATGAGCTTGTCTTGAATATTGACGAAGCTCGTCAAAGAATCATTTGAAAATTTCTCACCAGCAATTGTCTCCGTTTGACAACTTGAAGTATTCATGATCACCTAATAATTTTAATACAATCAAACATTCCATTTATCAACTACTTTATGCTTTTTATTTTCCTCCATTAATTTCCTGTTCATTGATTCAATTTCTTCTAAACTAGCGTTTATCTTTGAAATTTCGAATTTATGTTGATCTTTAATTTCGCTCAATCTTAATTCAGTAAGTCTATTTTGATCAACCAGACTTATATTTTTTTGAGTTAAAATATCATAGTTTAGATTTGAGTCCTCGATTTGATTCATCAACGATTCTTTGGTCTTCTTTAGATTCTCTATTTCATTTATCATTTCTGAATGTTTCTTTGAAAAATAATCCTTTTGCTCCAGCAAATCAGAATTCATCTTTTGCAAATCTTTGACTTCTTTTTCTAAATCTTGATAAATGTCTTTATTCTGCATAACTGTTGCTTCATATTTCAATTTTGATGATTCAAGTTCTTGTTCAAGAATTTCCTATTAAAAAAAATTTGTACACGTATTTTAAAATGATCAATGTTTATGAAAGTATATAATCATTTAGATAAATATACTGAAAGAGTGAGTATTTTGAAATAATTTCACTAAAGTTTATTATTGAGATAATTTACCCCAGTGTGAATTTGTTAATTGGTTGATTTTTTAGTGTTTAACATGAATTTAACAGCACAGTGATCCGTCTTAAGCGTGAATCTCTTGTCGTACAGATAATAATTAAAATGTTTACGGAAATAGTAATTAGACTCACAAACTTCTTTCAGATTATTCAATAACATCTTTCACTGGAGTGCATTGCATACGATCCGTAAGCAACGATGTTTTCCTTGTCATAGTTGTTCTATTTAACCGGGGGAGCTGATATTAAAAGAAATATACGACACTGGAAGAAAAATATTCTCAGTTAAATTTAGAACGAGAAGAAAATTTAAGAAAATGTATTGAAACAATCGCAATGACACTCAAACCTTTATCTGTACTGAAACATTTGAAAAGTTTATAATTCAATCATTCACCGAAAACTTTGATCTCATTTATTAGCATTTGCCAATTTGTTATAAAAATTCTTTCATGCATTTTATCATCCAAAGACGATTTCGATCAAATAAATCAAATGTGCCATTTATAACATCATATCAAATATTATTATAGGTCATTTAAATGTCCTCGAAAATGAAAAAGTTTGATTCGGAAAACAATGCGTATTTTTAAACGTTAAAAGGAGATTTTTTGTGACAAATTAATTGATTTAAATTACAGTAGATATTGTCTATATACAGGTCACTTGATGCCTCAAAAAAACTTACATACGTACGAACTTGCATATAGGCAAATCTTTACAGTAGGTATTGCCTATATGAAATTCTTCTATATGCTTCAGGAAAAGTTGCATAAATCCAATAATTGCATATAGACGAATTGCATATAGGCAATACATACTGTATATTGTTTGATTAAAAATTTTAACAAAAATAATTTTGTCGATTTTTTTTGTATTTTTTCTGTGCGAATTTTTTTTCGATTAAAGTTAGAGTCGCCATTGTTATAAAAAATTTTGAGTTTTGAACCAATTTGAATTTTGATTGTGAATTGGTAAAAAGACGTTTGTTCCTGCGATCGAAAATTTGGAGCGGAATTCAAAACAACATTAATTAATAATGAGTGAATTAAACGATTAGGATTGTCGAGTGGTTAGCGAGAATCTCAGCGGAAATGAATTGATTGAAAATTCGAATGTCAGTAAAAAAAACAATTGCATGATTATGACGGCAATTAAGATCTAGAATCGATTGATAATTAAGACAGATCGCGTTTGAATGACAATTTTAACTTGCTAGAATTATCTGAAAACGAGTCGCGTGAAGAAAATAATGTCACTGTAATAATAATAATATTACTGATTACACCAATACAAAAGTTCATAGAAAAATCTTATGTAACAAATAGTGAGATCATTCTTTCCACCCCCTTCGTCCCGGAAACACTGATTTCCCAATCCCGGGATCCCGTAGCAGAGCTGCGCCCGCTCGTGTACCAACAATAGTCATCCTTAAAAAAAACGGTTCCTATGATATCTAAGCTGACATATGTTTAATATAATTTTTTTCTCATGTCGACAAAGCTCAAAACAGGATTTAATATTAATGTCTGTTTTATTCACTTGAAACCTTCATCGAATTCCATAATCCAAATCAATTTATAAATTATATGATCACATAGTTGTTCTACGTCTCGCATTTTTTTCACACATGGCCTTTTCCGAATAAATATACTTAGGAAGCTTGTTTGATGTTCTAATACATTTGCGTTTGTTGAATATTCTGATAGCACTTATTTTTGACGGATCCGTTTTAATAAGTTTTCTGTTGATAGTATGTCCCAGGGACTTGATCCCTTTACATAGCAACTGTCAGAAATTAATGATATGTGTGTTTTGTAAATATCAAGATATCGTTCAAATATACTTTGACCTCCTTTCTTTCTACAATGACCTTGATCATTGATTCTAGAAAAGTACCTGGAGCTGTAGCCATACGGAACGGTATCCTAATAAAACATTAACAGCCTTTCCTTATCAACATTTATCCATCTTTACTTGGTAGAAGTACCTTCCGAGATCGATAGAACTAAATTATTTTGCGCTGCATAATGAGTTCAGCGTTTCATTAATATTTGGCAAAGAGAATGCTTTCTCGGTGTCGTATCGAGCATCAACAAATCTAAACAGATCAACGCTATTAGCTTTGGAACTTTATCATTTTTCTTGTGTTAAGATTTGCACATGAGTTATGTTCATCAATTCCCGTTGTTCGAGATTCCTTGGAGTACAAGTACCCCTGGTTGTACCATTGGTTTGTTATTGAGAGCAACATCTATGTAGTTTTTAATAACGTTGACTTCCCTGCTTTCTTTTTATACATGACATTCGTATTCATGAGCAATTTCTCGATTTATTCGGTATCTTTTAAATCACGCATTTGAGCTATTTATGTTATTCCTTCGTCTTGAATGCAACGTATCAGCATGCACGAAATTGATTTCTCTTTCCGTAACTCTTGAGTGAGAGTTCTTCATTAATGCTTTAACTTTCTAAATATTGGTTTAAACATCTTCAGATTCTCGGCTATATTGACACATTTGGTCCTTCAAAAGCTAATCGTAGCAAGTTTTAAACAATCCGTTTTGCTAGACGTTCTTTCATATTGTTCGATTACATCATCATATAATACACTAAATATTATCAAACTTTTCTGGGCATATTAGCAACATTAATATTACGATTCATTTGCGATCTAAATCAATTCAGATCCTCTCTATAATAGAGAAACTACAGTAAAATACGACCTACCATTGAATTTGGCGTATTAGTCATTCTAACTGGATCAATTTCTAGACATTTAGAATCATACATCTCAAATGAAAAATATAAGAATCATTTTAAAAACTTTATTAATGATGCAAAAATTATTTCACCAAAAATTACTAATAAACAATTTGCTATATCTTTGTTTTTTAATAACTTGCTCACAATTCCAAATTAAAAAAAAATTAATCCAAAAATAAATATTTTGTTTGTTAGAAAAGCTAAAAATATTTTTATTTTTTTCAAATTAATTGATGTATTTCCAAATGTAAGAAATGACTAAGATAGAAGAAAGAAAGCCCAATTTTTATCAATTGTTTTAAGAGCACTGACGCTATTATTATGAAATCCTTTATTATCCTTACAATTATGGTCATCTCCTAGATAACTCTCTGTAGATCCCTTACCATTCGTCATCATTCTAATTAGCGGTATTTCTGGATCGTTTAATAGTAATTTTTTGAACAAATTTCCTCATTTTCAATAACATTTAATATTTATTTAATTTGGAAATATTTAGATTAAAATTAATAGAGTTTGTGTTTTTAACTTGAAAATTATGTTATTCAAATTCCCTTTAAAATTAGCAATGTAAAAATATTTTTGAATACAATTCTTACAAAAACTTACGTAGTTAATGTTTTAATTTCTCTTACAAATTAAACCTGGATTTCGAAAGATATTTTTGTATATTAAAAAATAAATAATATTTTTTGAAAAGGGGTTCTTTATTTTTGAAAACCAGATCTTTGTTAATGAAAAACCCTGTAAATTATTGAAAATACAATAAAACACTAACTTTCCAACTGGGTGGAAGAATTACAATTCTAACTTCAACACTTTACATTCATATACAATTTAACATATTTCTCATAAAGAGAAAAATTGATAATTTTATCAAAATTTGGTCGAAAACTGTTATATCAATATATTTGTAATTATTTTATTATCGCTTTGTAATTATTTTGAAATTTCGTAAGCACTATATTATATTAATAATTTGTTATTAGAATTTATAATTTTACGTCCTTCTTTTCGAACGTTGAAGAATCAATCTTTTTCATTAGTCCCATTATCAGAATCTTAATCAAGTTTGAATGACAAAATTGATGATTCATTTTTCTTCCTTTGATTGTATATACAGTAGAACCTGGCTATTCCGGAATGACCGGTGATTTTAAAATATACAGGAATATACAGTTTGTTGGATTAGAGTCCGAACAAATACCGTGATAGAAAAATAGGTATTTACGAACCTGTCGGATTAGACAGGTTGCTAGATTAAAGAAGGATGGATTAGACAGGTTCAACTCTATGTAAATATGTATAAATATTTATATAGTTTTATTTTATTTTAGAAAATAATATAAAAAATTAAAGTAAAATAAATATATTAATTTATTTAGAAATTAAAATCAGATCAAAGACTTCCTTTGATCAAATTTGATGTGAATTGCAAAGTTATCGTGTTGTTTTCGGTATGTGGAGATAGAAAGAATTTCGGGTCGGTAGGCTCGATCTCTTTGTCTGATCAATCAGAGCGGGTTATAACTTATAAATCAATGCATTACTACAACTCAAATTTCAGTTATAGACCATAAATCGAATTTGGAGTGAAATTTTGTTAAAACGATTATTCGATTTTAACCCTACAATGCGCAATTTTTTTAAACATAAAAATATATGCAACACACGCGGCCAGTATTACAAACTGAACTGTCATTTTTGTTGACAAAATATATTGCATCTATGACTTTATGGGCAGTTATCATTCCATACACAATGTTTTTGGTTCACAGTATGTAAACACTCAAAGAATATCACGTGATTAAAAGATATTGAGGTAAAATATGGTTGATTCAAATATGAATCACGGTGCATTGTAGGGTTAAAGTGAATTTATCGAGAAAACCATTATCAAATTTTGAGAGTAAATTTTATTGAAATAATTGAAGAAATTTCGAGTTGTATTTTAGATAGAAACGTTCTTACAAAATTTGTTTAACCAATTTTGACTTGATTTGAAAGATTCAAATTATAGAATTTAAAAATGAAACTGTTAGAATATTTTGAAATTGTCTTTTTTCCTTGCCGTTAGAATAAAGATTTTGTTTTAAAGAATATCTTTAGATCTGATTGAAGACAGGTTGATGATTCATCAAGAATATTTTGAAATCTTTAAAATATGAGCCCAGCACTACGGTCTTATAGCCGTTTTCAGGGGCAACTCAGGGACTGCCAAAACAGTAACCGATACCAAAAGAAGGACAGATTGAAAAATTAAAAGATTATTTGAATGATTTTTAACTAAGTGATAGAATAACAATTACGCTAATATTATTTCTTCATAAATAAAAAGGTAATTTGGTTTACTAGGATATGTTGCTGGGAGCAGAATTAATATTTATGGGTATCACAATAAATTTTCATAGCAGAGATTTAGTTTTTACTTTTACCTCTTTATCTGGGATCATAAAGCTTTTTAAAACAGCTAAAAAATAATATGACTGAAATGCTTTTGCTAAATATTGTACTTTTACATTTTAAGAATTAAAAACAGTAATTTTGAAGTTACTAAATTTTATCTTTGTTGAAAATTTTATATTTTTTATTCGATCGTCCGTTTTCTTTGAATAAGAACAGAAGAGGGAAGCAATGGAACTTTCGATACAGTTTTTCCCTTCTCAAAACCACTACAAATACTTTACTCAGACAAAAACAGTATTTTATCGATTGAAATATATATTAAATTTAATATTTTAATTATTTTCAATTTATCGTCGAATTAAAATAATTAAAAGTAGTACCTGACCGATTAATGACAGATATAATACATACAATTATACGAAATAAATACATCAAATAGAAATAGTGGAATATTAAATGAATAATTGCGTCTATGATATGTTTAATTAATGTAAAATAATATTGGATGAATTTATTATGATATCCTATAAAGTGGATTTGAACTAAGAGTCAGGAGAAAAGAACACGTGAAAAGATCTTATAATATATAAATAAAAATAGTCATAAGATTCAGTTTTTGTCATAAATATCTGTTAAATCAAAATTTTGATTCATTCATTCCTAGCATGAAAATTTATAATTAAATTTTCGTTGAAATATGTTTGAAAATTATAATAATCTGTAAAAATTATAAATACAAATAAATTGATAATACTTTTTCTTCCTTTATAACGTATAGGTCTTCATCTCTTTCATCAATGATATTTTGTTTTTCAGTTAATTCTTTCTTAAGTGCGCGGATATTTTCTTCAAAGTCATCCTTAAAATTATTAATTTATACAACAAACTTATTCATTTGAAATACCACAGTCTTCTGAGAGAGCAACTTGGAGGATAACTTATCCAGCTCATTTTGCTTTTCTTCTGCCATTGCTTGTAACAAATCATAATCTTTGGATAAATTTCTCTATAATAAACAATAAATCTTAATACAATTAAAATATTTTGTATTTTACGATGTAATTTTTTTAAAGATAAATATTTTTTTCGTGACACGACAAACGTGCGAAAATGATTTACTACCATAATTTCAGTCAGAGAAAAGATTTCTGCATTTATCCCAAAGCTTTTGCATCGGAGACAAAAAGCTGAACAAAACAAAATAGCTATCTTTTCCAACTAAGCCTTGTTTTTGGAAGATTGTGAAGAAATTACTTTTAATGTTGTTTAGAAAACATTTTAACAATATCTTAAGAAACTCAAAAAACGATTTTCTGAATACTTTCCAGATCTTGATTTACATACTGTCAGTAGGGTTGTTGATCCATTTAAATGTGAAACTGCTGATATAACAGAAGATCCTCAAGGATTGGCAGAATCGCTTATTGAATTTCAATCAAATTCTGATGAGCGCAGTGAATTTGATATTAAAGTAAATTTATCATAATTTTGGATGTAAAAACAATGAAAGGCTTTTAGAATTGTACACGAAGAAGAGGTAAAAAAGTTATTGCCTTTTGCAAAAACCTATCTTTGTGAACAGGAATTTTCTGTTTTAACAAATATAAAATCAAAGAAGAGAAATCGTTTGAATACTGAGGATTGTATTCAGATTGCTTTAACTTCAATTTGTCCAGATATTGATGGTGTTGTATCAAAACAGAAACAATTTCATTTTGTCAAACCATAAATGGCATAAACCTTATAAAGTTTTGTGAATACATATTTGTTCTTTGTTATTATATGATTTATTTATTCATATTTATTAAATATTAAAATTTATTAAAAGGAGAGAGGAAATGATTAAATTACAAAAATCATATTGAGGTAATGGAGGTAAAAATTCCCTGATCCCAGTTCTAGAATGTCACCATTTATACTCCATCCCGATACAGCACAAAATAATCTTGCTGCACAATCCCTATAATTCTTTTTTTGATTGGGAGTTTTGACCACTTAAATACTGTACCATCTTTAATTCGTTTAAACTTTGTTCTTGTTTAACAGCTTTTATAAAAAACCGAAACGCGGGATGAAACTAATTTAAATAATGGAAAACTATTATGTATTCCTTCTAAGTTATTGTTCATCTTAAACCATTAAGTACCAGATTTTTTTTTCGAACTATGTCATCTTAGACTTTTTGAATGCCAATGACTCAATATCTCCGCATCTAATTTTCGTAGATGAAAGATAACACGTGAGGTAATAGGGCGAAATGCTTACTAGTAGATAATGACTAAACTTTCTTTAACTTTCTTTTCTTTAAACTTTCTAACTTTAACTGTTTTCGAAAAACACGTGTTTTATCTGAAAGCTTAATTTAAAAAGCAATTTGTTATTTTTTAGGTTATTTTCAAAAAAAATATTTTCGAAAAAAAGTGCATTTCAAGAATTTATCGTTCGAAAAAATTGTTTTAGAAAATTATGATTTCGAAGATTTCGAAAAATTATGATTTCAGATACAAAAAAATTACATATTTCACAAAAGTTTACAGTTTTTAATTAAAGAACGCGAGAGTGACAAATTTAATTTAATTTAGTGATTTTCACGATTATAAAGCTGAGAACTTTTCGCCCTAACAACCCTTTCAACCGTTCAGGCATTAAAACTTGCTTTTCTTTAAAAACTAAAGTAGGCAGTTCTTTTTGTTGCATCGTATATATTTTCCATTCGATGAATAATTTAAAATTTAAAATTTTGCAAAAAGTAAATAATTATGTAAGACAAAAACAGTTTAAAATCTAAATAATCTAAAAGTTGATATATTCAGTAGAATTTTTTTAAATAAAAACTTTAAAAGAAATAATAAAATAAATAAAAAATATTGCGTAAATTTATAATATAAAGCTACTACAAAAGTATTTTTAAGAAATTAAATAGTTTTTTTACAAATTAATTTTAAAATTAGATGTTTATATAAATGGAAAAATTAATTGTACTGTGCTTGGAATTTATTTTAAAATACATAAGAGTTAGATTAAATAAAAATTTCAAAAAATAGAATGGATTTAATAATAAATATTTTTCAAGTTTTACAAATTCATTGCATTTTAATTAATGGAATAAATCAATTTTATTTGTAATATAATTTTATAAATGTATTTTAAAAATAATAAAAAAAGTTTGAATTAATAAAAATTTCAAAAATGTTATAGAATTATTTTTAATTGTTTTAATTGTTTTAATTTTTTAATTAGTTTTAATTGTTTTAATTTTTAATTAGTTTTAATTGTTTTTAATTATTTTTAATTAAATTATTTTTAAGTTAAAAATATTTTTACAAATTAATTAGATTTTATTAGAAATGAAATAAATTAATAGTATGTGTAATATAATCTCTTCTAATTTTATTTTAAGAAGTAATAAAAAACTTGATTAAATAAAATTTCAAAAAAAGTTAAATTGATAAAATTTAACTTAGAATAAAATTTATGGGACGAAACGAAAATTTTAATTAACGAAAACTAGTTTGAAAATCTCTAGTTGCGATAGTAATAAAATTTTGGTGTTGAGTTACGCCCTTTGAATCTATTGATAATGAAAGTGGTATAAACGCTACTTATATATACTAGTATAATAGTGATTTTAGTTAAATCTCCAGGTTTCACTTCAGGATTCATAATATCAACTAATAGAATTTATTAATTATTTAAAATCTTTTTAGAATACTTAAACAAATAATAATCACAACTTTCCCCTCTTTTATAATTCGTTATTCACTTTCTTAATCCACTCAACTCTTCGAAGAATTATTTTTCCATCTTTCAAATTCTGTAGTTCCAAATGGTGTGGCTATATATGTCTTAAAATTTGGTACGGTCCATCGAATGGGAAGGTGTCCTTTCTCAGTTTTGTAGGATCTTGTTTTACAAAGACTTTCTGACCATCCTCAAAATGTCGATTTGTTCTCTTCTCTCTCTCCCAATTCTCCATTCGTCTTGCCGCTTTCTCTAAATTTTCTCTTACCTTCATCTTGATCACGTTGCTCTCTTCCGTTTTAGCTATTCCTGCTGTCGCATGTAAGTTTATTTTTCTACCAAACACAATTTCGAAGGGCGAATATCCGGTCGTACTCTGAACTGTTGCATTTAGACAGATCATTTGTCTGTGTCTCCTCTGCTTGTTAATATCATGTCTCTCACTGTTCGAATAGTTCTTTCTGCCAACCCGTTTGATTGATGTTGAAATGGGCTACTAAATCTTTGTTCGATTCCATATTTCCTGCAAAAATCTTTAAATTTTCCGCCAGTAAAACATTTTCCATTGTCTGTTAATATTGTTTTTGGCTTCCCATATCTATATATCCATTTTATCAACACGCATTGAACTATGGTGTCTTCGTTTTGAGTTCTAATCTCTGTCAAAAAGACCAATTTCGAAAACTGGTCCACCATGACCAATAGATATGGGTACATGCTACTCTTGTCACCTACATATGCGATATCCATCAGGACTTGCTCTAAAAACTGGACACTTCTTATTGGAATTAACTTCTCTTTTGTTTTTTCACTTGGAATTTTTCTGCGTATACATTCCTGAGATTCTCCTATAACGATTTGCACCTTTTTCGCTAAATCTGGTAGTATAAAATGATTTCTGATGTAATTCTTTGTCTTTTTGATACCTACATGACATAAATCTCTGTGTATTTTCCTGATGAAATCTCTTCTAATTTGCTTCGGAACCAATGGTAACACAATTTCCTTCTTGCCTACCCCATAGCCCATTCTGATAAATTAATTGGTCCTTTAGTTGTAATAACTCCATGGTGATTTCATTCTTTTCACCCTCTGCCATCTCCTGTATTTGTTTCAACTGGTTCAACTCTGAGCACTTTTCTTGTTCGTCTTTTATCCATTGAATTGTAGACTGAATCACCACTGTATTGATGTGTTTCACCCTTGCTTTTGTTTATTTTGGTTCTTCGTGTTTTGTTTCACACTGTGTACAAACGTCGTCGTATAGCCGTGATAATCCATCTGCCTTTCCATGTTCGTCACCTTTTCTATACTTCAAATCAAAGTCTAAATCAGCCATATTTGCTAACCATGTCTGGAATTGAATAGTTATTGGTTTGGAAGTACTCCTCATATACACCAGTGCTTTATGATCAGTTCTTGCTGTAAATCGCTTGACATATAAATATTGCTTGAAATGTAACATGAACTCTTGTAAAGCTAATAGTTCCTTTCTTGTCACACAGTACCCTTTTTCATGTGTGGTTAAAGTCCTCAATGCATACGCGATTACTACTTCTTTCTATTCTGCTATCTGACTAAGAACTGCTCATATCGATCCGAATGATGCATCTGTGTCTAAGATGAAATTATTATTCGGATTCACAAATGCTAATATTGGTGCACCACATAGCTTTTGCTTCAATTCGTTAAAACTTCTGTCGCACTCGTCTAACCAAAATATTTCTTTACATTTTCCGCTGCATGCACTGTGCAACGGTGCTGCTAATTCTGCGTAATTCTTGATAAATCGTCGATAGTAGTTACACAGACCTAAAAATGCTCGTAAATTTCGAGTACACTTTGGAATCGGAAAATTTTGAATTTCTGCCACTTTCAATTTATTTGTTGAGATACCTTCTTTGTTAATTGTAAGTCCCAGAAATACCAACTCCCAACTCAGAATTCGCATTTCCATGGGTTGACTTTTAAACCTGCTTTCTTCAGTCTATTCAGTACTTCTTCATTTTTTTCTCGAGGGTTTCCTTAAAGATTGATGGAAGTTCTAGTTTAGTAAGCCTCAAAACTTTATTAGAACACCAGCGTGATCGCCAGTTAAATCTCCAGGTTTCACTTCAGGATTCATAATATCAACTAATAGAATTTATTAATTATTTAAGATCTTTTTAGAATACTTAAACAAATAATAATCACAACTATTTTAAATTTTGATAGTGGCAAAAATATTAGTTTGCCGGAATATCTGATGATTACAAGACAAATAGATTCGGATTAAAAATGGGAACAAATCAATCAAAAATTTCTTCGTAACTCGTGTGGAGAATCATCTGATTTTGTGAAAATCCGTGACTAGTTCCCTGTCGACTACAACGATTATTGTGCAGTTGTTGGATTCAAGTCGCTGAGCCAGTCATCATGGTTTATGAGAGCGGCTGATGTTTCAGAACTCCAAACAAATATTATTTTCTCAAGAAGAACTTTTCGATAAATAATTATGAGATGATTTGACTCGTTGGAGAATCTAGAGATGTGTTTACTCGTTGCCGAAATAATTACCGAGAAGACCAGGGTGGTTAAGTTCTACAAACTCAATTTGATGTCATTAAATGAATGGAAAATTAATATTATTCTGACGAATATTGCAATTAATGATTTTTTGAAAGAAATACATGATTGCCAATCAAAATAACTTAGATTATATTATCATATTACTTTAATATTATCTCAAAAGTAATAAAACTAAATTAATACCCAATAAGTAAAATATTTTTTTACCTGGAAGTCAACTAAACTTTGTATTTCTTCTTCAAGAGCTTTAATCATATCTTGCTTAATAGTTACATTTATGGAATTACTTTCCAGTTCTTCTTGAAGTCTATCACAGTTTTCCTATGACATGAATATGTAAATAATGCCAGAAAGAAAATTTATCATTAACCTTTAGTTTGGCTTTTTCTTTACTAGACTCAGTAAAAAAATCCTGAACTTTAAGTATTTCTTCGCGCATTTCATTCCATTCAAAATCAGTCATTTTATGCATTTCAGATATATTCTAAAGGACAATTAAAATAACTAATATTATTCAGATTTCGAACTTTTGTGTTGAATTCCTGTAAAATTTCCAGAGTAACCTGAAAATGATTTGTTTCTACGATTTCAAAAATAAAGTCACTTAAAATATGAATGAAATCAAAGAGAATTTTCTGATTATTTTGAATTGCCTAAAAATTAAAACAATTCGTAAAATTATTTGTAGTTATATTAAAATACTTAGTTATATTTTACAATAAAAGTGAAGATATTTTTTGTAAAAGGCATATATATATATATATATATATATATATACAGTAGGGGACAAATTAATAGTTGACACCATAAAATTTTAGGTTATTTACAAAAACATTTGCTTAAATGTTTCAAATTCACATGTGCATATAAAATTTCTTACTTTTACAAGGAAAGAGATATTAAAAGACAGTAACAACTGCTTAATACTTTTTATTTCCAAGATTCAAAAGAAATTTACATAATGAATATCCGTTTAATAAATAATACATTAATGTCAAAATTTGGTATTACCACCTTTTACTGCAATAATGGCTTGTAGCCACTGTGGCATTGACTCAATCAACTTTCCACAGGTATCCGTAATAGAAATATCCATAATCCAAGCAGGTAAGAGAGAGATGACGAATCCTTCTTTAGTGGGGATTGTTTCCTCTCGTAACATGTGCTTTACAATAGCCCAGAGGGTCTCAATCGGGTGATGTCTGGAATATTGCCGGCCATGATAAAACTGGAACATGATTGGCGTCGAGGCATTGCCTGGATTTCCTGCTGATGTGGCAAGGTGTCCCATCTTGCATAAACATAAAATCACCAGTAGGATACCACTCGTGAGCTTGGGGAATCATCTAAGTTATGAGAACTTACACATATTGGTCGAAGTTCATAATTTTCTCTACAACATACAACCTGCTAAAATTTTTTGCACTCATCATGGACCACACCATTATCTTTTTAGGGAATTTTACTGTGGGTCTTGTGGGGATTGACCTACCACTTTAATGCCAGACACGAGGCGTAGATGCTGCTTCACACTGAAAGGAGGACTCGTCTGAAAAACAAACTTTTGACCAATTATCGACACTCCAACCAGCATGATCATTGACCCACTGGAGACGTTTCTTGTGCATTGCAGCAGTCAGTAAAGGATTAGGAACAGGTTTTACACTCATAATTCCTTGTTCCTTGAGTCTACGTTGCACTGATTTGTAAGACTAGTTTTGTTTTGATGTGTCTAAAAATAGGTTAAAATTTAGTGTAGGAATTTTCATCTCAAATATCAACTTTAAGTTGGCTGCAAATTGTTATCTTTCTCATATGTCTATATTACCCTGTAAAAAATAGAGCGATAGAGTTAAGGTGGCATTTTCTCAAATGGTAATTCATAGCTGTCAATGTTTGATTTGTAAGAATAGAATTAATCGCGTTTAGTATATTTATACTTAATTTAATCAATAGGTTACGGTGTCTCATTAATAATGATTCACAGAAATGTCGCTCATAAAGTGAATCAAAGTCCTTTTGTAAAACAGAAAACTCATCAAGTGAAACAGAAGAGATTCTATTTGTACAATGCAACCAGTTGTTAAGAACCTTACTCGATCGAATCGGCTTTAAATGCTCACTAATTAGGGTTTCGAGATAACGATAACAACATACATCTCTACAAAACGAGTCCAAAAGCACAGTCAAAGAGGGGGAAAGAGTAATATTGCTGAGCATAAAAATGAGTAATTGTAACACGAGCATAAATGATTTTAAGATTTTTTACAAGCATATTAAAAATTATTGGGAAATAGTGTCATGTGAGGCATAGTTGATAAGATCATGTGATCAAAAAATCAATGTTCAAACAGCACTCTCAACTAATTTGTTAAGAGTTTTCGATTAGTTTACGCAAGTGATTGCATATTCGTTCATTTCTTATATAAAACCAATTAAAAAGAACATAATCAGTGATCTGATGATGACGGTTAAACCGTCGAAATATATTACAAAAAATATATTTTTAAATGGCATTCGTTTGTTTTTCATTTTAAATAATCTATTTTTTCATACGTAAAATTTAACCTCAATAAATTTTATAATTGATTTTTAGAAAACGTTATGCATTACTTGATACAAATTTAAAAATAAAATTAAAAAAGAACCTCTTGTAATTCTCGAAACTCTTCATATTTTTCAAGGTCGGTCACTAAAAATTTACTTTTTAACAGTATAACACTTTCGCCAACAGTTTGAGTGCTGTTGTCATTATAAGATACCTGAAATTTTATAATAATAATGTTAAAAATATTCAGTAATATACTTCATTGGATTCTAATGAAATGCTTCGATGTTTTGATTTATGTAAGGACACATATTTCTGTATTTTTTTCTTTTCTGATGACGAATCAGCAGAATCTTTAATGTTCGTACTAAAAAATAAAAATTTAAATATACAATGGAGTAAATGTATAGTCTTGTAAAATATATGGTAATGGATTGTAGTGCCTTAAAGATTTCGTAATATATTGGTGGTGAAAAGATTAAGTCATTCATTTGAACAAGCGACATTTATTTTTTTAATAGGCGAGGTTATTGATTTTCAATTATTGAAACACTAGAAAATTCTCATTTACTTGCCATTCAATTATTTCTGATTCAAAACAAAAAATAGTGCAATTCACAGCATTCATATGGTTCAAAATGGAGTCAATGAATACAATTCCCATGATTGTTTCATTCCATGTGCTTCAAGAAGCCCTGATCTATATTACAAAGAAAATATTTGGCATTTACTAGTAAGTAAAGTATGAAATCTTTAGAACTAAAGTAAAAGTTTATTGCTAATTTACTAATACAAATACTTATGTCATTCATCAAAGTATGCACCCATATTATCAACACTTTTGCCATTTGAGAGGTAGCTCGTTGAAAAAAAATTGGTAGGCGAGAATCTATAAATAACTGGAAGGATATCTTTGGAATTAAATTTTATTCCTATCAAAAAGTTGTTGAAATTAAGGAAGAAATGGTAACCAGTTAGGGATAGGTCTGGTGAGTATGGGGGAGAATTCAAAATTTCTTACTCAAGTTCCTGTAGTTTTGTCGCGGTCTTAAGTGCAGTATGTAGTTTTACATTGCCATGAAGCAAGATGGGAGTCGACCTGTTTACCAAACACGGCTGTTTTTCATTGAGTTTCCGCATCATGTCTTCCAATCAGTTGCAGTAAAAATCTCATGTAATCGACAATCGAAGTTTCATGAAGTCATAATGGATTACACCTGCGGAAGACAACCAAACAATCACCATCAGATTTTTTATGAATGTTGTGTGTTGGACTGTGTTTTGGTGTTAGGTTGTCAATCGTTGTCTTAGAGAGGTAAACACTTGGTTGAAAGCACGGGTGGGCAAACTAAGAGACTGTGTAAAATATGGAGGTGCTGTACCTAAATCGGATTCTCTACGGCGTATACAAACACACCTCATACATACAATCTTTCTACATTGATTAAAGGCTCTTAACGTTTTACTAGGGCTATTTGCAAAATAAAAATAAATTAATTTTCAAAAATATAAATAAAAAATATCTCCCTCATCATGACCATCTCTACGAGCGAACTAGTACATTTTAAGGTCAGTAGTGTGAATCGAGATAAATATCAAGAAGTTCTTTCTGAACTCGTCCACCACTTTCCTTTCATCAAACATTATCTGATACATGAAAACGCTTCTATTCACACAGGCATTGTCACTCTGAACCAGATATTTTCTCTTAACACAGTAGATAAAATTGTAAGGAAATGAACACAATCAAATTTTAATTAAACATTTTTTTATTTTGAATTCAGCAGAGTGCGACAGTTTAGTATCAGCTGTACACGAAAATAAAAGAAATCATACTCTGGAGTACGCGGCCTCTTTATTCTGTCTATAGAGCGATTGAGATTTTCGATATCGACATTGTGTTGTGATCGTTCTAATTCCCATTCAAATTGCTGTTGGTCAATAAATCTTCGATCAGCTTCAATCTTTCTTTCTAGTATCTCAATTTGTTGGTTTAGAGCATTAATATCTTCATTGTATTTTTTCTGCATATTCTCATGATTACCTAACAGATCGTTATATGAATTTTCAGATTCTTCTAATCTTTTCCTCTCTCTAGCCATTTGTCGAGCATATTCTCTATCAACACTCTCTAATTCAGATTGTAGTTTTTGTTTAGCTTCAAAAAGAGCTAGAATAATACGTCAATTAATAATGCAATTAAACAAAAAATATTATTAATATAAACCACTGAACATGAAATAAAATGTAAGCTGGCAACTCCGGATACGACTAATAACATAAACAAAAGGCTACTTTTTTAACCTTCCGATATCTGTATACTTGAATTAAACTAATTCATTACAATCGCCTATGTAAACCAGTATTCAATCAACAGATATATTCATTCTAAACATTTAACATTTAATGTTAAATTAAATTCTTAATGTAAATTACAAAATCATGATATCTTAAATTATTTAATTATTCAATATATGAATTTTTGAAATGCACATTTTAAGAGTCGAAATAATAAAGAAATTAAATATAAAATAAAATTATGTACATAACAAGTCTTATGTTTCTTATATTCATTGAAGTAGAAATAAGTCCAAAACTTTCCCAATAGATGGTTTTAATAATTCATCCGCGTGTACGCTGGATGACATTTGAAAGATTTAGTACTAAACATTTTTAGACGGTGTTGTGCTTGTTTGATTCACTACTGTTTTTAGTGCGTATTAAAGATTGATATAACCAAAGAGAAAATGTGCCATGTTTTACAGTTTATCTTTAATGATGACGAAAATCCAAGCCAGGATGCTTAATTTATGAACAATATTTATGGTCCTGCAACTGTAACAGGTAATCATGCGAAATTTTGCTTTTGCTAACTATGCTAAAGAACTTCGATTTCGTGTAAAAATAATGAATTTTGTTTTATTAAACATTACATTTTAACATATGTTTATACTACATAATATAATTATAAAGAAAATATATATAATGTACAAAGATCTTAGATCTTTGTCATTAAGAAGTTTAAATACAAAGTTCCTGAATTCTTGTTTACACATTTAATCTGGATATTGATTTTTAAAACAATATATTATACAATGTTGAAAAATATTAAGTTATTAATACTATCGGAGTTAAGTTTAATTAAACGTAAAATTTTCAAAAAAATTTATCCGAAATTGCCATAAATCAAAGTAAAATTATCAAACATATGTTTTCTTGCATATATGAAACAAAATTGCCGAGAAGAGACCATTGGTTATTGGTATCTGTATGATAAAAGAGAATATACATTAAAGAATAATAGAATACTCTATCATTAATGAATTATTATGTTGAAGCAAAAACAAAAAAAATATTTATAACAATTTGAAAAAAATCTTTGTGTTATTTATAAAATATATGGCATTGATAAAATCTTTAACATACTCCAAGCAACACACAATTGACAAATTTACATTTTCCTATTCGAATCTCAATTGTAACCGATAGAAACTATTCATTTATGGAAGAAAATAAAAATAATCAAACTAATTATGGGAGGCAGAATAATTTTAACAAAAAAATATTTTCAGCAAAGGAACTAATTTCAACAAATAAATTAATTTCAACGGGTTAGGTTTATGGTTAGGGTTAGAGTTAGGCATAGGGGAATTTCAAGTTCATTTGTTGAATTTAATTTTTTTGTTGAAATTAATTCAGCAACCCCTAATTACGGCTTGTAAAAGTATTGTGAAATTAAATGAAGGTTTTATATTAATTTTAACACTAAAATTAGTTCATAAATACTGTGATCGTTCGATCATCTACAATCACCACAACGCAAATTATTCATTGTCTTGAAGATCACAAACAATAAATAAGATAAGCAACCACTTAATTGCAGTTCTTTGAATATAAATTATTTTTATCATTAATGAAGATTTTTTTAATCTATTTCTGAAATTTGGTCTCAAAATTCAAAATAAATTGTATTAGTTAAATGTATAATACAGTAGCGGACACATTATTATAACCACATGATATTTTCATGTTTTTTTAGGTTTTCTCATTATTTATAAGGTTATTAGCAAATGCAGTCATAGTTTTGATACTTTCTGTGTTTGTTTTATCACCCCATCAGAAAATGTGAAAACTTTTAAACCTTATACTGAAAAATTACCACAATTCTATTAGAAAATGATCAAAATATAAGAAAATCAAAAAGGTAAGAAATACATGTTTTATTCCAGAATGCAAAATTTAAATATGTACATAGCTGTTTACAAATGTTTTATTGTTCATAGAATAAGTAAAGTGAGTTCTATAAATGATAAATTAAACAATTTAATATTTTGTTTATCCTCTTTTAGCGTTTACTACTGCCTGGAGACGTCTAGGCATGCTATCAATAGAGTTTCGAAGCTTCTGCTGAAATTCATCATCACGAAACCAATTGCGGAGGACGCTTGAAAAAAGCTGATCCTTTGTTGTATGAGTAACTTGGCTGAGTTTCTCCTTCATAATACCCCATATGTTTTCTATGGGGTTTAAGTCAGGAGAATTCCCAGGCCAAGGAAGGACATTGATATGGTTAGTCTCCAAAAATTGAGTCACCACTCTAGTCTTGTGGCATGGAGCTGAATCATGCATGAAAACACAGTTTTCAGTTGAACCAAATCATTCCAGCAGTTGAGGCAGTATCCGTTCGCGAAAAACATTCATGTATTGATTTTTTTCCATCATACCATCGACAATATGCAAACGTCCAGGACCTTTTGAACTACTAACACGCCAAAACATGACTTTGTTTGGGTGTTTGACGGCTTCACGCACTACTGGTTGACTTCCTGGTGTTTGTCAGACATGTCTCCTTGTTGCTGATTGGCATTCAAAAATCGTTTCATCACTAAAACACACTGTTCTCCAGAACTCGATTGGCTTGTTTAGCTACTGTCGAGCAAATTGTAGACGTTTCAACTTCATCGCTGAGGTCAGCTTTGGTTTTCGGATTGGATTCACCGATTCGCAGCAGGCCTCATTCAGTCGTCCGCGAACTGTACGTGCTCAAACATTGATACCACGTTCAACGAGCTGACCCTGTACTTGCTTTACTGACAGAAGGTTATCTTTTCTAATCATTCTCACCATTATCCGGTCGTCCTGTTCAGTTGTTTTTCGTTTTGGACCACATCTGCCAACTCTGGATGTTGAAGGGACACCTGCTGTTATTCGTTTTTTGATGTTGATGACACCTGCATGATGAATGTTGTACAAAGTGGCAATCTGCCTAATTGAAAACTTTCCACTTGATAACAAAGCGTCAACTTTTACCACAAAAGTAGAGGACAGATCACAGCGTTTACCCATGACTACGAATGATGTCTTTGTATTCAACATGATACAAAGGAATTCAAATTTTGTGTAAAATTATTAATTTTAAAACCACTTAATCAGATCTGTTTTAATCAACTCATTTTTCTACTAAAATAATATTTTAATTCAAATTAATTTATAAAGAATATTTTCAAATTCAAATTTAAAATATTTAAGTATCATTCTAAATATTTAATTTAAATTTTGAATTTTATTTCAATTCCAAATAATTTTTAACTATTGTAATTTTGATCAGCGAACTAAAAATTAACTAACTCATCATAGCCAGGAAGTCCAGACTAAAATCCCGCAAAAGCAATCTCTTATTGCTCCAGGATAATGCCCCAATACACACAATGACATTATCTACATGCGAAATAGAGAATGTGGGTTTTAACAGCCTCCCACACCCTCCCTATTCACCGAACTTAGCTCCTAGTGATTTTTATTTGTTCCTCCATCTAAAGAAACACTGACGAGACAGACGCAAAATTAAGATGTTGTACAACAATTCCTGGAAGATTAACAAAATATTTTCTACGAAAATGGCTTTTTGGAGCTATTAAGATTCTGGAAAACTTGTGTATAGAATGGTAGATCTTATATTGAAAAATAAATACATATACATACCCACCAATATGTAAGCTAAAAATTATTCACGTCATGTTCTTTTCTATTTCCTTCCGGGTACTTAATTGACGCACCATGTATACAAGTTATATATTAATTTGTAATTTTTAGCACGCTTATAGCACTAAATTTTGTCTGTTTGCTCGTTACTTTGTTAGTTAATTTGTTTGTGACTAATCTTGCTAAAAAATTTTCTCCTACATCCTGTGGTACGATTGAGCTGAAATTTTGCACTGATGACAACACATAAATCAATTTAAAAGTATACTTTCAAAATGATCAAATAGTCATTTTTACAAAAAAAACGTTTTTTGTGATTATTATGCAAACAAAATTCAAACAGTCAATTTTTTGATTAAAAATTTAACTTGACTGAATAGAAATTAAATAAAACATCAAAAACTTCTGAATTCTGATCAGGAGAAATTTTAATCTATCTTTGTGATCTTAGCGGTTTTTAAACCCAAAATCAAAGATAATATTAACACATTGTAATCGGATCACATTAATACGTTTTTAGCAAATTAATGCTAGAGAGCGGATCACGTATTTATACGTTTTTGATAGATTGTTAGTGGAGTGCGGGTCACGTTTAAAATACGGGTTCCAATATACTTGAGTTTTCGCTATGTAGCGTCTGTAAGGTTGTAGCCATGCAGGTAAAAACCTTTTGAAAACAATAGATGGGGTGTAAGATGGGTACCGAGGTAGTGTTATTCATCACAAAAATAATCGAAGATTTTGTGAAGTAATTTTTGTGAAGTTCCCCTACACAGGGGCAAAAGTTTTGAAAGATATCACACCCTAAAACAATACTAATTTTTATTTTACATTTAGAAATAATTTTTGTGTATAATTTGTAAAATAAAGGATGTTATGTAAAAAATATAATTTTTTTCAAAACTTTCCTACTTTATGTGAAATTCTGCACTAGTTTAACGATGAAGAATACATTTCTAAATATAATAAAATAAAATGTAATATAATAAATAATTTACAAAAAAGAATTATTGAAATCAAACAAATATTTTTGAAGTTATCGCAATTTTTCTAGACGTCTACGTTAGCGCGAAATTACGGGAAAAATCACCCGTTACCAGCACTAGTACGCGGCCGAAAACTGCCCGATCACAATGTGTTAACATGGTTTTTAAAAAAGTATTTTTATATTTTTCTATCCTATTTTTATAGTACATTTTAAATTTTGTCTTATTATGTATCATTAGTACTAATGATAAAACTTATAACTCAGAAAGTTTTAAAAATACAAAATCTGAAAATGTTTTATTTACCTTGAGCAGCATCCGCAGGTAATTTACTTGTTAGCAGTTGTTGAGTTGACTCCAACTGTTGTTTTAATCTACTGATATCATCGTAACATTTATTTAGTTGTTCCTGGTAATAACTTTCCAAAGATCGACTGATACCATTATCATCTAGTTATTATAAAAGGAAGTATTTATTTTTGATGATGATTATTATTATTATTATCATTATTTTGATAATTATATTCATAATGTCAGGGTATTTCAGAAATAAAAGTTCCAGTTTTATAAAATGAAATACAATAAACATTGTAATATACAAATGAAATTTTGTAATTTGATTTTTTAGAATCAAAAATTTTTTTTGTAAATGTTGACTGCAAAATTAAAATAATTTACATAATTTAATTCACATTTTACTTCCTTTAATTTTTATGTAAGAAGTTTCTTGTTACAATCAGAATTATATATTTGATATTTAATGCCATTTTAATTTATTAATATATATTAATTAGAATAGCTAGAATTATGAAATTACAGTACATTTGTATTTAGAAATTAATTTAGGTTACAATCATGTCAGAAGAAAATTACAGAAGAAAAACTAAGAAAGAAATTAGTTTTAAAATTTTCAGTCAAATCAAGAGACTTTATAAAATAAAGTCGAAGACCGAATCAATGGAACTCACATCGTTTAGTTTAGTTTATCTTTTCTTTAAACCAGAAAAGTAAAATCGGAACGATTGACAAGAAATACATTAAAGAAAAGATCTAAAATTCCATTAACAATATGTAATACCTAAGAGAAACAAACTTTTTGTGCTCAGATATTTGGAATGAGAACAAGACCCATTTTATTATTGGACGAATCTGGGTTTAGTCTACGAGGGGTGTCCCAAAAGTTCGCGAAATGATAAGTAACAAAAAATTCAAAAAGTTTATTCCAGTTAACAAAATTGATCAATCCTCATCAGAATCGCTATCGAACTTTTCAATATAATCACCATTCAGTTTCACACACTTTTCCCATCTCTGTGTCAACTTCCTAATACTATTATCGAAGAAAAACGCGGTGTCTCTGCAATCCACGCACTGACTGCTGTTTTCATTTCATCCAAATTCGCGAAATAATGTCCTCGAAGGGGTTTCTTGAATGCTGAGAAAAGGTGATAATCACTCAGCGCGAGGTCCGGTGAATATGGGAATGAGGCAAAAGTGTCCAGCCCAATCGTTGCACGGTACTGACAGTCAACTTCGCTGTATGGGGACGTGCGTTGTCTTGTTGCAATAATGGGATGGATGACAACTTTCCCCGCCGTTTGTTCTTGAGAGCTTTGCGCAGATCTTTGTCGAGCAGGTTCGTGTATATGCGCTGTTGATGGTGACCCCCTTTGGCAGGTAATCAATGTTAATTATCCCATCACAGTCCCAAAGGACTGTAACTATTTCCTTCCCGGCTGAAGGTACGGTCTTCACCTTTAAAGGGGGTCTGTTACCTGGGCGGCACCATTAACGGGACTGCTCCTTGGTTACAGGAAGATAAAAAGGGAGCCACGTTTCGTCCACTGTCACAATCCGTGAAGAGAACACCTCACCGAGATCATGAACCAATTGCAGCAGTTCCTGACAAGCAAACTTTCGATTAGCCTTCTGGTCGTTGTTGAGGAGGCTCGGTACCCACTTGGCAGTCAGTTTCCTCATATGCAACTCCTGACATGATGCGGTGCACCTGACTTTTAGAAACGCCTGTAATAGCTGCTATCTGGCGGATAGTGATACATCTGTCACCAAGAATGACTTCCTCGATAACTTTCACATTTTCTTGACATCCGGACGTTGTTGATCGCCCACTGCGTTCATCACCCTCCAATGATTGACGCCCTGCCTGGAATTGTTGCACCCACTTAAAGACAGCCGTTCTTCCCATAGCGGCATCACCAAAGACGCGGTGTAAACGGTGCACAATATCTGCAATGGGGGTGTCTTCCTTCCAGAAGAAATAGATGATTGGTCGTTGAGATTTCACTGCCTCTTCCATACTAACTACAAGAGAGAAAAATGACAAATTAATACATTCGTATGTCACACACATGCCGACGGGCAGCCAATGAGAGTTCACCTCAATTACAATTGGTTGGTTCCCCCCTCATGTCATCGTACACACACCGCGCGTTACAGTCACGCACACACGTGACCACGCCATATTCTCTCAGTCCGTGAACTTTTGGGACACACCTCGCGTACATACATCGATTAATTACAGATATTATCAGGTAAACTTAGATATCTTCTTCAATTTCATATGTATATATATACACCCAACCCTTTTTACACGGTTTTGAAATAATACGGTCGATGAAAAATAAAAGAAACTGTAGTGCCTTACTTACTTACTATCCCTGATTTGATTTGATACCTCTTACTAGTAAATGTACGTTTATTATATTTTTTGTATTACTAAATTGTTGTAATTACTCATGATTTAAGGTTGCCAAGTGTATGCATGTATGACAGTTTTATTTTTATTTTTTTACGACCATGTATTACTTTTAAATTTTTTATTTATATTTTTATTTTTTTTAATTTTATTTCCATGAAGAAAAAAAGAAATGAAAAAGAAATTAAGACAATAGACAAGTGAAAGCAGAAGATCACAGAAATAACATAAAAGAGAAATTCTACTCTAATTTATAATTATAATAATTAAATTTTATAGCAGACTAAATTATGAAATTTAAATTGCAAACAATACTTTCGATTTGCAGATAGTATTTTACTCGATTATTCTTCTTTGTTATTTCTGTGATCTTCTGCTTTCACTTGTCTATTGTCTTAATTTCTTTTTCATTTCTTTTTTTCTTCATGGAAATAAAATTAAAAAAAATAAAAATATAAATAAAAAATATAAAAGTAATACATGGTCGTAAAAAAATAAAAATAAAACTGTCATACATGCATAACACTTGGCAACCTCAAATCATGAGTAATTACAACAATTTAGTAATACAGAAAAAGATAATAAACGTACATTTACTAGTAAGAGGTGTAAAATCAAATCAGGGATAGTAAGTAAGGCACTACAGAAACTATTTTTTGCTAGATTTTTTTGATCTAACACGATTTAGAAATCCTTTTTTATTTATTTAGTGATATTTTAATTTTCTCAAAAGTAATTATGATGCATTCAAATTTAAATTATTAAAATTTCTTAGAACTATTATTGCAAGTCGATTTGAATTTTTTTAAATTAAGTAAACTGCATTCAAAGTCGAATTATTAAAATTTTCTAAAATTATTGCAAATTCGGTACACTTATGAAAAAGAAAAGTTTTTAAGTGTTGCATTTTTTTATTGTTAAGTTTTTCGAAGTCATTACTCATTATTGAAGTGAATAATCCAAGTTATTAGCTGGATATTTAAAGCAATTAAAAATAATAAAATTTGAATTAAAATAATTTTGCAGATTAATATCGGTATGTATTTTTGCTAATCAATTTGTAGTTTAATTGAAGTTTAGATATCTATTTTAATTATAATTTTTACCCTAGATTACGAATAAGCATGTCTAAAGATACAGCACACCGTAAAAGAAAAGCAATTTCTTTGGAAACTAAAATAGAAATTCTTGATCGTTTGGTAAAAGGGCAAGGTTTAACATCTGTTGGAAAAAGTTTTGGCTTGAACGAAGCAACAATTAGAACTATAAAAAAATGAAGCTACTATACGGGAATTAATAATATACGGCTCAAAGATTAGTTCCAAAACTTCATCGTACAGTAGAAATACTGTCTTAGAAAATATGGACAAATTTTTAGTGCTTTGACTTGAGGATTGATCGCAAAAGAGAGTGCCTGTAGATGGACCTATTGTCAAACAGAAAGCATTACGAATTTATAAAAAACTTCAAGAAGCCAAGCCATTAACAAGTCTTAAGGCAACTTTAGGTAAAAAAAGGAATTTTCTGCTAGTAAAGGATGGTTAGGTGGATTTTTGAAGAGAAATGAATTCCACAATGTAAAAATTAAAGGAGAAATCACATCTGGAGATGTAAATGCAGCCAAAAGCTATCCTGTCGAGTTTGCTAAGATAATACAGAATGGTGGTTATGTTCCTGACCAAATTTTCAATGCAGACGAAACCGGTCTATATTGGAAAAAAAATGCCCACTAGAACATACATAGCGAAAACTAAAAAAACTTGTGGGGCTTTAAAGTTTCTAAAGATTGAGTGACTCTTTTGCTTTGCACCAATGCTTCTGGAGACCGGGTTTTAAAGCCATTATTAATCAACAGAGCATTAATCCCACGTGCTATAAAAGGTAAGAACATTAAACAGTTACCAGTTATATTGGATGGCAAATAAGAAGGCATGGATGACAGCAGATTTATTTACCGAGTGGTTTAAGAAATGCTTCGTTCCTGAAGTTCGGAAATATATTGAGAAAGAAGATCTCGATTTTAAGGTACTTTTACTAGTTGATAATGCGCTAAGTCATCCGATACTAGAGCACTCAAATATCAAAGTGATTTTTTTGCCGCCTAATACAACTTCGTTAATTCAATCATTGGATCAAGGTATAATTACCACATTTAAGCATTATTACATTAAATTAGCATTTAAATATATTTTGAATGCAATTGAGAATGACAACCTTACGGTCATGGATGCATGGAAGAAATATACAATTCTAAATTGCGTTACACATTCTTCTATGGCCGTTTAACAATTAAGAGGATCAACATTAAATGCTTGCTGGAAAGTAATTTGGCCAAAATGCATCAAGAGTGGAAACTCGATGCCATAAATAACAACACTGTCTTCTGAAATTATAGCTTTGGCACACGAAATTGGTGGAGAAGGATTTGAGGACATGCAAACTGAGGACATCGACGAATTATTGATTGATAAACCCATGTATGAGGATGATATAATCGTATTAATAACAGATCATAATACTCAAAACAATAGTAGCGATGAGGAGAAAGATGTCGAAAATCGTCAATTAACAGTTAGTATAATTCGTGAGGGCCTAAACTTTGGTGCATGTATAGAAAACCATTTTTTAAAGTTTGATTCCACCGTAGAACGTGCATTAAAATTACAGAGAGATCTGAAAAATTGTTTTTCTGGATATCAAGAATTGTATAAAGAATTACTAAAAGCTCAAAAGCAAAAGAAAAAAACAGACTTTCTGACAAAAAAATCAACGTCTCAAGAGCTTACCGAATGTAGTTTATCTAATAAACTGCCACAAAAAACTTCGTCTTCAAGCACAGTGTGAGCTCTGTCAACGGATGATAGCCATTTTGAACCATCTGATCGTAAACGTTTCTTATCAAATAAAGAATAATTAATTCGATGTTGTTACTTATTAATTTTAGGCGTATCCCCATAACAGCGAATTACAAAACAGCGAGTTACATAACAGCGAATCCCAAAACAGCGAATTTTATACATTAAAATTTTAACTTTTTTTATTTACTTTAAAGAATAACTTTTTTTGTATTTTTTTTAACTTTAACTTTTTGATTATATTTTTCCTTTTTATGAAATTTTAGTTTAATAGGAATGAATTTAACTGTTAAAAATAAATAATATTATATCACAACAGAATTTTCAAAACTTATTTCTTATTTTTTATAATCGATTATGATATTTTTTACACGAATATTCAAATTAAAAATAGTTTTTATTTAATCTTATACGCTTTTTAGATAACATGGAACGTATCCCTCATTTTAATAGGGAGAACTATTCTTTTTTACACGGTTTTATGAGGAACATATCTACTGTGCAAAAAAGGGTAGGGTGTATGTACATCAGACTTTATTTAATTTTACAATTTCAATTAAAATTTTCTTTTAACAATTTTGTCACCTTATCCTTATTCGCCATTATTTTAAACACGGTTTCAATATAACGACATCATTATAGAGAGTATACGAATTTGAAAGTAAACATTTACTTTCGAATTGAACTACTTGAAATTGGTTTTAAAAATTAAATGACGAAACTGACTTCTGAGATAAGTCTCGTACAGGCCGCCCTTCGACAGGGAATTCAGAAGCAATCCGTGAAACCATAAAAACAAATGCTTCATCGAGCATTCGTAGATTGTCCTTGAAACTCAACATTCCTCAAACATCAATTGTGTGGCATCTTCACGGCCTTGGAAAATTTAATTACCGATGCCGAAAGGCATCTTTTGCATTGTTGAAATTTAACATTTGAAGGCTTTTAGATATTAATATTTAATACCCATCACAACTAGTTATTCTAATCAATACAACCATTAGAAAGTGTAATTTCAGTCATTTCGTATTGCAAAATATTCATTTAAGAAAATGGTTATATTAACTTTTGTAATTTATTGTATAAATTAATCAATTCAATTTATTGAGACTCAAAAAAGTGAAAATATATCATTAACCCCTTTACCATGGAAAAAAAATTTTTATCATCCGCTGTTGAATTGGCTGTTAGTTTAGCCTCCATCTCTACATTGTTATTGATTTCCAATGCTTTTTTTGTATCAGGACGAGTTAACTCGGGACGAACGGCACACAGACGACTTTTATATATCTGAAGACGAGTTAACTCGTGATGTACGGTTAAGCCCAAGATTTCATATGACGAGTTAACTCGTGACACATGGTAAAGGGGTTAATATGTCTAATTCCAGATGTCAGAATTTTAACACATGTATGGATCATGCATCCTTAGGTAGAAAACGTCAGATTTGAAGAGAAAACATTAACTAGTGTTTTATTTGATAATTGTTAATTTAATTAATTGTTGTTATAATTGATAATTAAAAGTTCATAAAAGAGAAATTATTATAATAAATATTAAAAATAAAATTCAATTTCTATTCTCTTGCAATTATTTGGTATTAATTTTCAAAAAAAATGTTTAGGTACCTCTATCAGTCAATAATTGTTTCTCGGACATTTTCTGAATATTTGTCTGTAATTCATTAAGCATATCTAATTTATTAACCAAATATTAATTACTGTCTCTAATTAAAATTCATTATATACCGAAAATTGGATGTTGCCTAGAATTTTCATTGTTGAAATCCACACATTCCAATGTCATTAGATATTGTAAATACTCGGTCACAAGGGGAGTGTAGTCCTTCGAGACTGAATTTACATTTAATAAATCTTAAATAATAATGAGTCTGATTAAATTTTAAAAAAAGAATATTTTGAGTTTATTAAACAATTCGGTTACAAAGAAAAAGTATTAATATTTTTAAAGAAAATTTTCTTACTATCATTCAATACTTTAAAACTTTATCAACTCTTTTCAAATTATAAAAAAAACTCTTCACTTTTCGTATACAGTACATATCTCTTTTGGAAACCTTGTCATATGCCCTGTTTAAAATGATTTTAGTAAAAATATGTTGAATAAACTAAAAAAATATGCTTAACTTTTTTAAACCTTTAATTTCCCCCAAAATGCAGCAAAACCATTGAAGAACAAAATTGTATTATTTCAATTGAGTTGTGTGTTTCACACATATTAAAATGCATGTTTTTGTATGTTATGAATGAGAACAGTTAATAAAAATTTTAAAATATACAAAGCTTCGAAGGAAAGTAGGAGTGGTTTTTTGATTTTATCTAAAGTGTTTCATGTTAATTTAGTATGAATAAATAATCCAAAAACACAGTTATGTTGGTGATATTCACCTGATAAAGTAAATAATGAAATACAAATGCCATCAAACATTCTTTTAAGACATAATTTTACTCGTTAAGCACGCATCAGAGTATTTATTGATACGATCAACCTATTTATAAAAATCTGAGGCATTAATTAAAGCGGTTAATCCAGCAATTAATATCCAATCAAGTGACTCATCAACTTTGTTGAAAGTTTTTGCGTGAAACAGAATTTGCATAATTGATTATGCAATCATCATTTTAACATATATAAGCTTAACAGCTACAATCAGAATCGCCTGATGATGACGGATATTCCGTCGAAATATATTGCACCAATAAAAAATTTTATTTTAAAATGGTGTCTTCTAATTTTTAATAAACTTTTTATTTTCAAAATAATTTCGTTGAAAAATATTTAACTTTTCTTTAATTTCTTTCAAAATAATTTTATGCTATTTTACCCAATTTATTATTTTTATAATAATAAATTTGACTTCTTTATATCTTTATTTTAAATCTTTTACTAAATATTTTTTTTAATTAATCTAAACTTGTAACTTATGATTTTTGTTTACTTTAATTATAATACAGTTTTTAGTTTTCAAAAAAACCTTTTTTTAACTTTTTTTTATTTTATAAATTTTATGTATTTTTTATGTTTTTCGTAACTTATTTAATTTTTGTCATCATCGAAGGCAACAAAAAATATTTTGCTGATGAGAAGATGACTTAAAAGAATCGAGCGTATGGAATATGAAAAGCTTGAGTAGAGCGTCTGAATATATAGAGCGAAAACGAAGGCTTGCACATAATTGGATGCACCAATGGCGAAATACCTATGATCCAAAAGAAGAGATCAAGCACAATTGAAGCCCATTTAATCAGGTTTCTATTAGCAACATTTTATATTGGTTAAGAATAATTTCATCAATTAATAAATGATCAAAACGAAATACTTATTGATCCTTACATTATTAATAAATGTTGATTAAAAAATCAATCATTAAAATTAAGGAATGTAAAAAATAATGGCAATTGATATTCTTCATTATTAAAAGTGAACGCCATTTTTCAAAATTTATTTTTGTAATTAATTTCGGCGGATTACCCGCCATCTCCAGACTAAATTAACACTGGCTTTTTGCAGCTTATATATGAGAAATGTGATTACGCAATCAATCATCTAATAAAGGCTCTATTTGAAAATGTTTAACAGAGAAGTTGAGTGTGAAGCTTGAATATTAATTTTTAAATACAAAATCATCAATTTTGAAAAGTTTGATCCCAAATACCATGAATCTAAAATTTATTTCCCAATCATATAAAATTCGTGATATGTTCAGTAATAAATCTCCCACTCCTCTTGGTTTGTGCTCCGATCTTGTTTATAAATATACATGTAATGGGTGTAACGCCACATACATTGGAGAGACATGTCATCATCTCTGCAAACGGATCAAAGAGCATAGTCGGTTGGATAATGGGAGCAATATTGCCGAACAAAATTGAAAATGTAAATAGAAAATCGGAGAAAATTATTTTCAAATTCTGTGTAATCGATTTAAAGATTACTGGGAGAGAGTAACATGTGAGGCCTTATTAATAAGATCCATGGATCCAAAAATTAATATTGAAGCTTCACACTCAACTTCTCTGTTAAACATTTTCAAATAGAGCCTTTATTACATGATTGATTGTATAATCACCTTTCTCATATATAAGCTGCAAAAAGCCAGTGTTAATTTAGTCTGAAGATGGCTGGTAATCCGCCGAAATTAATTACAAAAATAATTTTTGAAAAATGGCGTTCACTTTTTAACTTTAAAATTAAATTTATAAATTTAAAGTAGGTATAATATTTTAATAGATAATTAGTAACCATTTGTCAAAGAATCCTTTTGCCCTCCAGCAATAATGCAGTTAATCTTGTTAATACTCGAAACCATTTCTGTTAACAATCTAACACTTGTCTCGGAAAGTAATTTGAAAATATTTCTGAAAAATAAATTTATTGTTTAAATCATTTTAAATATTGAAATTATTAACAAGTAATTACAGTTAAGGGTTTATAATTTTTTTTATTAATTATAGGCATTCTAAATTTGGTTTGTCGTCTATAAATATAATTAAACATCATATTTCTTTATTCAAATTTTATGCAAGTTTATTTTGTAAATTGAAATATTATCTTTCTAATGAGACACGTACTTTTCAAAGAATAAACAAAATCAGGGTTTTTTAAGGTCATTTTGGGTGTACAATGTACACCCAACTTTTGTAGATGTACACCCAAAAAATTAGCTATTTATAGGTAAAGCATTGGTTCATTAAAAGATACACACACTGCTATTCCACCTACTCTCTATCCCTCTCGCACATACACGCTCATTTATAAGGTCATTTATAATTGTATACTTATTTAATAGGTATAAGACATTCTTTTGTTCTGAACTCTTTAAATCCAGTGTGCATGTGTGTAACAATTTTTGAGTAAAAATAAATATGTTATACTGCACACCAACATTTTCTTAGGTTACACCCTACTGGAAACCTTAAAAAACCCTGAATAAACTAATTAAAAAACGAGTGCCATCAACTAGAAATATGATTTGAACAGAGGGATTTTTAAAAGTCTTGCCGACAATTGACGTGATAGTCACAAAGATGTATAATAAAGTATTAAATAAACATTTCCATTCATTTAAATTTCAATCAAAAAGTGGCTATGAACTGATAAACATAATCAATATTTAAAAACTTTAAAGTAAAGATTTTCTTAAAAAATATTTAGTTTTATTTTTATTACCTTATAAAGGATAAATAATTTGGTAAAATTGAATAAAAATGAACATGCATGAGATACTAATAACAAAAAATATTAAGAAAACGGTCCCTTGTAGATTTAATAGTATTTAATTTAGACATTTTTCATTGATGAGCTGTGGGAACGTTCATAAAATAAAATTTTTGAATGTTATGAAATTATTAGATAAACAATTACATTCCATAAAATATTGTTATAAATATGTTAAAATAGATTTTCAGAAATTTAATATAAAAAATTAATTTAAGTAAGAAATAAAATAAATTTTACGGTAGGGTTATTAAAAGATTTATGTAAAGATTTATTATAAAAAAAAGTAATTTCAAATTTGATGAAAATATTATTTGATGAAAATTTTATTTGAAATAAAATAAAAGTAATTTAAGTTTGATATTTTTATTTTCGAAATAAAAGCAAACTAAACTAAATTTTGCAACTTTTAAATCAAAGTAAATTTAAAATGTGGTTATATTTTTTTTGGAAAATGTAATTATAATTTTTTATTTGAAATTAAAAAATTGGAATTAAAAGTAATTGAAAACCCTTAAATTGACTTAAATAAAAAATGCGATTTTATTTTTTTTGGAAATGTAATTGAAAAATGTACTATAAAATTGAAAAATTAATAAGAGACGCAATAAAATTTTTGTGACAAAATTTTAATTTACTATAATTTTTATTAAAGAAAATATAAATTTTTAATTTGTAAAAAAATATACAAATCATATTTTTATTTATACATATTTCTATTTATATTGGTTGTGTAAAAAAGAAAATACAAAAGTTCCTCAAAAAAAATATTTGTTTAAAAAATTCTAATTGTTATAGAAATAAATTTTGGTGTTCGTTATAATGTCTTGTGAGCAAGAATCCAATAAGCTGAAAAGTAATTTAACTGCAAGAAGATGGTATCAACAGGAATTACATGAACATCTAAATTTTCAAACGTATGCATGGAGAGTAACATTTAGTCTAAATTCTCAAATTGCGTAGCTTACAAAATGAATTTGAGGAAAATTTATTTGACATTGTAATTAGTGCTGAAGAGTTTATTTTCATAAGTTGCTCAATATGTCATTTAGGTTATAATTAGCATAACTTTTGACTGTATTGTACAAACAACCAAGGAAATCGACGTCTACGCTTGTTAAAATAACACTATCATTCCTACTCTAGAATCGATATTAGTATAAACTGTTTATAAAGCATGGATTCTGACTGGTGTATTATATAAAAAATATTTGAATAAAAATATCAAACGACTTACGTATTAATTTCATCCGAGTTGAGCTCATTTGCACTTTCTGTCATATCGATATGCTTAAAATTTAAAAATATAAAATATTTTAAATTAAATAAAAATTTCCATACATTTTGTTTAGCTTCATGAACTTCTTTTGTCTGAGCATAAGGTGATTCTAGTTCTTCCAACTTGTCAAGATCCTTAAAAAAACATAATTAATACAAAAATTAAGGAATATTAAATAAAAACCTTCTAAAACTATGTTATTAGACGATAATTGATATTAAACTGTTTTATACAGTATCATAAATTAATGCAAACAATATAATAAAAGAAATAACAAAATGTAATATACGTAAACAATTTTAATATTATAAATAACTAAATATTATAAATTTTCAAAATCTTTATCATAACGATGTCTTTTTCTGAAATTTCTGGTTAAAATGTAATATTAATTACACGAATAATTTTTTAACGTTCACGTTTGTAGGTGAGTTTATTCGTCCAAGAATAACTGTTTGGTGAGTATCAACATGTTCAATAATCCTAATATTTTTGTGTTCCAAAAGACTTCTATCTGAAATTGCATGTGTAACTAATGTATAATTAAACGACATATTTTGTTGGTGAAGTTCTAAATTCAAATCTATTTCATTATGTGGATTTCCTAAGGTTTCATTAAAAAAACACCATGATTCGAAATTTTCATGTATCATGCGTGAAAGACTAGTACTTTTACGTTTGTTTATGCAACCTACGAATTTTTGTTACTAATCGTAAATTATAATATAGCGACTGTTTGCAAGGAATTAAAGTTGCACTGGAACAATGGACTGTAAGTCCAATGATAATATACAAAACGATTTCTTTGATCGTATTTTTACAATTTCACCACACAGTCTTTATCAAATGAATCATATCTATTCAGTCTACCAGCTATACATATGGGAGAATCAGAACTCACTGAATTTAACTTGCACTTATTTTAAAACTTTGAATGTGCCTCAAGTCAATTATAGGTACAATGTGCTTCTGTCTTACATAGTTTGTTCGAAATTAATTTTTCGCAATCCGGTATATAAATACAAATATAGAAAACAAAATTTAAGGTTTTGAATTTTTAATTAGACAACGCATTTCAAGCTATTTTGATTCTCGTCGCCCGGTCCGATTTGATTGTAATATAATGTACATATGTTAAAATAAATACATTTTTGAAATAATTTAACTAAAATTGATTGAACGTTAATTTAATTAGTTTAAAAATTTAAGTAAAACAAACTAATTATGATCAATTCCTTATTAATCAATCACTGACAGTTATCAAATATCTTTTGAAAGAACGATATGAAAATTTATAACTGACAGTGATTGGTTAATGAGTATGTGATTGATGATAATTATGATGTTTTTAGTTAATTTTTGAAATTGAATCAATTTTCGGTAAATTCAAATTTATTTATATTTGATTCAGGAACAAATAATCGCTGTTTACTTACTATAAACACTTCTGCCAAACCGTGGTTAGTCATTACTTAACATAATGTGTCCACATTGACACTAATAACGACGACATTCGACTTAATTATTTTAATTTTATAAATATATAGATTTTATATGAAATTATAAAATAACATGAAATCATCTGAATTATGTTATACATAGAATATTAATAAGATACCGTAATCACCCAAGTATAATGCTCTCATTTTCATTCAAAATCTCAACATCGAAAATTGGATGAGCATTTGAGTATGTGAGAAATCCCAGTTTGCAAAGTAAAATTCCTTGTAAGATGATATCAAATTATGTAATAAATTTTATTTGTACGTTTGTGGTATTTTATCAATCAGTATAATACAGTGCGTGACTGCGTGTCATAATTATTTGCCGTACGTAAAAAATTCAAATGAATACATCCCCACTCTTTCAATTTATTTCAAATTGAGCTAATGTTTCATCATTTATAAATACGATGAATTTTCAGCAAAAGTTTTATCAAAACCAGGTCAAAAGCTACATTCAGAACTTGCTGACAAAGTAACTTCATTTCACTCATATGTGCTGAAGCAAAGAAAGCTGCATTACTTTGAACTCTCACAGATTGGGAACGTGGATGAAACTCCGATGTGTTTTGGCAGGAGAACAGTTGAGACCAAGAGAAGCAGAATTGTCCAAATCAGAACAACTGGATATGAAAAGACCTGTCACAGTCCTGACCTACATGACAGGTGGAACTAAACTCAAGCTAATAGTGATTTTCAAAAGACTGCTCCAAAGAAGAAATTTCCAGCTGTTGTGGTGATACATGTACTTCCCAAAGGATGGGTGGCTGATGAAGGAATCGAGCTGTGGCTCAATCAAGTTTGGAATAGCAGGCATGGAGCTCTCTTAAAGAAAAAATCCCTGTTAATGTGCGATCAGTTCAGAGCACATGTGACTGATAAAGTAAAGGGAAAAGTGCTTCTCTCAACACAATCCAAGTAATAATTCCTAAAGGTTTGACATCTATCCTGCAGCCTTTGAATGTCGTTCTGAACAAACCATTCAAGGACAGAATGAAGCAAAGATTGATGGCCTCTGGTCAGCAGGAACAGACCAAGAGTGGAAACTTCAAGAGGCCTAGAATGACATTCCGTCTCAGTTGGTTTTCAAAAGTTTCCTGAAGACTGGAATCTCAAACAGAATGGAAGGTACAGAGGAGGATGAACTCTGGAAAGAAGGCACAGAAGAAGAAACTAAAGAAGATGAAGACCAAGCTAAACCCAACTGGGATGCAGATGGAAGACTGATTCCGGAAGAGTTTCAAGAACTTTTTGGTGACAGTGATGATGATGACTTGGATAAATTCTGATTGAAATATAGAATAGGTAATTTTTTGTGGAATATAAATTTTTTTCATAAAAAACAAACTTTTAAACAAAATTCTGAAAATTTACGGGAGCGTTATACTTGGGTATGTCAAAAAAGACTAGGTTTTCGATTCAAAAGTTGGATGAGTATTATACTTGGGTGATTACAGTACTACATGGGAATATTCAGTTTTGCAAAACTTACAGTTTAGAACAGTGGTCTTCAAACTGTGTTCCGCGGAACCCTAGGGTTCCTTGAAATCCCTCAAGGGTCCCACAAAAAAATCAGTAATTCAAAAGAAATTGCTTAATTTCTCATAAAAAACATAAATAAAAATCTCAAGAATTTCATAAAAAAACTTATATAAAATCTATATCTATTATTTATTTAATTACAGAACAATCATAATTATTACGTAAATATTTTTGCGTACAGAATACTGAACATAATCAAAGTAGTATTAGTTTTTTTTAAATTTTTAAGAATTTTTTTTGAAAAATATTTTCACTAATCATAGTGATCCATAGCATGTAAATAAAACCGTAACCATAACAACGAAATAATTAGTTTTCACGTTCTTAGTTTCAGAGTAAACATTTTTTTAATTCCATTTTCCATTTAAACTTCGCAACAACTTAACTTCGAGATATAAAAATATCAATATATTGATAAAAAAAAGTTATATTGAGTTTTAATTTTAAAGAATTGTTTAATGTTTTTGTGTTTAATTATAGTGAAACTTTAATTAAAGTTTAATTATAGTGAAAAACAAGCTCACCCAAGTCATTAATTTAATTTTTTTATTTTTACGTTTTTTATTGTGTAAATAGATGTTACATTGATTTTTTTTATTTTTGAATAATTTTGAATTTATATTTAAAAAAGCTAACTATGCATAAATAAATTTATTTCACATGAGGGTTCCGCGAGCTTTTGAAGTTTGAAGACCACTGGTTTAGAACATCATTAAGAGAACAATTCAACAGAACTCAATTAAACGAACTATATTTTCTAACCCATAAAACTCGCTTTTTTGTTGTACAAATTTTAGCATTTCTATTAAAATTATTGCGTGAATTATTAAATTTGTTGTCATTTTTCATTTGCAATCGACTATCAGAAAACGGCTTTGTTTTATTTTGATTCGACAGAGAACGATTTATGATACATGTTTCTTCATTTATCACAGACTTTGAACAACTTTCATCACTTTTCTATTAAAATTATTAAAATACTTAATTTTTTTATAAAAATAAAAGCTTAAAAAGATTTCTAAATTTATGAAAACCTGTAAAATATTATTTTTTCCTGAATATCTACACTGAATTTTTTAAAGTCTTTTATCATGTTAAATTGAATAATCATAAAATATGTCAGACGAAATAGTCAAATGTTAAAATAAAATCCATAATTTTACCAATGTAGATGTACTTCTTTCGCTTAAAGACAGAATCATACATTAATAATTAATCTACCGGCCTACGAACTTTTTGATGGCACCAAGTAATATTCTGATGCATTATTATTATTATCACTATTATTGTTATTATTATTCCATAAATCATAACAATTATTCAAAGCTTCAATTAAGAAACATTGGTACATAACCCAGAGATATAAAAAACTTAAAATTCACCTTCACTTTGAGATTTGTAAATAGTAATTAAATCAGGAAATTCAAAACTATCGTAATTCAAAACACGTAATTTAAATCATTCGTTATGCTGCGCAACCATAATGTAGCTCATCAGTAGGAATGAAGTATTGTTCCACTCAAAAGCAGCACAGTCCACAGAGAGTCGCTGCACGTCTACAACTTGTACTAATGGTTATAATTGAGAACGAAGAAAATGGACAGAAATCTATATTGGATTGACGAAGAAGACCTTGATATGAATGATATCTCCACTTCGCCCCCGGATGACGGACCGGAGGTTTACTGGGTTCGCCTGTAATGTGCACTGAGGACCGGTGTTGAGATCGACATGAAGTAGAATATCCGTATCACGTGTACTCCCACGACTATGGCCATGGAATGTGCTGACAGTGTATGACGGCGAACCTGAGAAACCAGCGCTGTCTCGGACCAGTGTATACACTGTTCGGTCAAAAGATGGTGGCGTGGATGCAGTCGCATCACTATCTAGTGCTCGGCAACAGAGGCAGTAACGAGCGCCGATCGTGTTCTATAATAAGTTGTGATCGAGCCAAAACACTTGACAATGATAATCGTTTCAGTTAAAACTCATAATAAGTAAGAAAATATTGAACGCAGTTTCTATCAATGTTTATTCAACATAAGTTTTGAAAAGTGTCCAATTGCAATTATTAAAACATTATTTTTTTATTTTTTTACATTTATTGTTAATTTATTATTTTTATCATTTTTAGGGATAATGTCAGAGCATCACAGTGCCCAACGAAACTGATATCTTTAATACTGAAACAGAAATAAAATTATTTTATCAACAAAATTTTAAAGACTGAATTGTAAAAAATATCTTCAAAAACCTGTTTCTGAAAAAAGGCGATTCAGAAAAATATCTACCTTGTAATAAGTGATTAAATTAACAAAATATTTATTTATTGCCAGTAAAAATAAAACAAAATCAAGATATCTCTAGACAGAGATTAGAAAAGTTATCTTAAAAATCTCATCACATACAAATAAAGACTAATTTGTGGAATAAAATAAACTTAGGGCAAGTAGAAGTGTTTGCGAAGTTTCATGAATTAAATGATAAATAAAATACTATTTGCTTTTAATTAATGCCATTCTTGGCTACTTTACGTGCGAATGTATATTTAATTAATTAATAATTTAATCATTTTATATTGTCAATCATAGATAAAGCAATACATTTCATAAAAAAATTGATAAATTAATGTCAAAACCGAAAATTATCAAGATAATGTAATAAAATAGCATTATTTTATTATAATTATTACTAATTATTATAACAGTAATTTAAACCTAGAAATAAAATTAAGCTATGTTTCTCAAAACTATTTATTTCGATTTACACTATTTTCAAATTCTCGCTTACTACGAAGCCATTCTTGCTTTAATCCTTGATATGTTGAATTTCGACAGAAGTTATAAATCATATCTTTAAAAAACTTTTTAAAACTATTCATACTGTTGTAAATACCCAAATTTCTTCATAGACACTGGGATGTGTTCAAATTATGCAGGCTTCAGTTAAACAGATCGTTATCAGTTTTGAAATTTCTTGTGAAACAAATTTTATCAAATGAATTTCCGTTAATATTATTGAGTTGGCCAAAAAGTCATTGTGTTTTTGAGTACGTCTTAATAAAAAGCATGAAAATATAAAACGATGTGATAAAATTTAATTTCAATTATATATTCTGAAACCTTAATTTTCAGACTATGTTTATACAAAATATTAATTGATTTTGTTTTAATTTATTACTTTACCGTCAATTGGAAATGGAAAATCAAAATGAAATCAAATCAAATTCGTCATGTTTTGTTGCATTATATTTTCGCAAAGGGAAAGCCGCTGTGCAAGCTCATTAGAAGATATCTTTTGTATATGGTAGTGACTTCTTAAAACTTCGACAGTGTCGATACTGGTTTTCTAAATTTCGTTCTGAAAAATTTCATCTGAAAGATGCACCACGCTCCGGTCGACCAGTTGAAGTTGATGGCGACAAAATAACAGCACTGATCAAATCTAATCCACATATGACGACAAGAAGTTACAGAGACTCTGGAAATATTAAAATCAAGTGTTGGAAGTCATTTAAAGAAACTTGGATTCGTCAGTAAACTCGATATGTGGTTACCACATGAACTGAAAGAAATTCATTTGGTGAAACGT
>MQRK01220805.1:108311-128004 GCA_001938485.1 Girardia tigrina
TAAAGAAACTTGGATTCGTCAGTAAACTCGATATGTGGTTACCACATGAACTGAAAGAAATTCATTTGGTGAAACGTATAGACATTTGCGATTCTCTTTTGAAGCGAGAACAAAGTGATATATTTTTGAAGCGCTTGATTACGGGTGACGAAAAATGGATTGTTTACAACAATGTGGAACGCCGACGATCATGGACAAAACGTGGTGAGCCTGCCAAAACGATCCCAAAAGCAGAAATTCACCAAAAGAAGGTTATGCTTTTCGTCTGGTGGGATTTTAAAGGAATTGTGTTTTTGAACTCCTTCCAAGGAATGAAACCATCAATTCAGACAGATATTGTGGTCAGCTGGAGAAATTGGCTCATTCAATTCAACAGGAACGTCCTGAATTGGCAAATCGAAAAGTTGTAATTCAACATGATAACGCAAGACCGCATACAAGTTTGACCACTCACCAGAAACTCTTATCATTGAGTTGGGAGGTTTTGCCGCACCCACCGTATTCTCCAGACTTGGCCCCATCGGATTTTCACTTATTTAGATCACTGCAGAATTCCTTAAACAGAAAAAACATTCGCCAGTGATGACATCAAATCGTTCCTAGACGGCTTTTTTGCTGACAAAGGCAAAGGTTTTTATGAATCAGGAATAATGAAGCTACCGGAAAGGTGGAAGAAAGTGATTGAAAATAATGGACAGTATATCGTGTAAAAATATTTGTGCATCCATGTCATTTTTTGATAATAAATATTTTAGTAAAAAACGCAATGACTTTTTGGTCAATCCAATAATTGACATTAGATTACGCAGAGTAAGTCATGTACTTGTTTATGCACTGATAAAGCAAACTTTCATTTTCAAGAATAAATGAAACCATATTCATTAAATCCTGAAATTCGAGAAATTCACCAATAAAAGTTCTCAATGTTGATTGTAAGAGGCAACAAAAATTAGTTATTAAGAATATTATTTAGCATTACTCTATAAATTGTTAATCGAGTACTTGGAAATTCGTACAAACCTGGAATTCAATTTTTAATATTCTAAGTTAAAACCGGTGATGTATATTGAAAAATAACACCAAATTTGAATTTTTCAGATTTTCATAAGTTTATTAACAGAAACTATTTTTAAGAAACGAAACAAAATGCAAACAAAAATATTTACCAACAACCTTTGGTTTTTTTACATTTTTGTTCATCAATTTATTCAATAATCTCGATCGAAAAGATTTAGGCGAATTTTTAATATTCTTAATAATATATTCAAAATTTTTTTAAAAAAAATACTAAAATGTAAAACATAAATTGTAGTTTAGTAACGAACACTTACTATTTTGTTTGAATATTTAGAAAATATTTCTTTATTTCAAACATTTATCTTTTTTAATATAACCTAAATTATAGGCAAAACTTAGTACTTAACAAAAGCAGTTTTGCCCCTTCTTTAGATTTGACAACTAGCCAATATTTTTTCATTAAGTTCATTACATTTTATAAATGTGTAATTTAACAAGAATTTCGTATTATTTAATATAAGTAATGAAATTAATGATGATGCTTTGTAGAACCATTTTTCAAAATGGTTTATTTTACTTTGTTGTAATTAAAATATATGGTCAAATAAAACCTGGTTTATTTATGCTTAGATTTTTTATAAGAGTTTACCAGTTCAAGGCCTAAAGAAAGCTGAATACAGAAAGATGCGCTACACATCTGAATGAGAACATTGTCATCGTATTTGACTGTCTCTGTATATCGTTGGTAAGAAGGATATACCTAATATATTAGGGCTTTTAAACAATGAGTCAAAACAAAAATAAAATATCATATTGTTTTTCTTTTCATACTTTCTTTTTGAATAAAATAGAAAATAATTTATTGGTGAGATTATTGGGTTAATTCTAAGAGGCTAACTTGCCAGTATTTTAATAAGGAATTATATAACAACATTAAGTCAAATATTGTATTCTAATAAAAAGACATAAATTTTCAAAAAAAAAATGATAAAGTATTCGATGATGAACAAATTATAGCTCGAATTTATTGTTTGTATAGAAACATAAACAAATAAAATAAACGAATCATGAATATTTGAAATAGTTTTCGATACGGGAACATAGAAACTGATGAATATATTTAAGCAAACAAATATCCCCTATTATTAGTTTTAATTAACAATTGAAAACATAAATAACAATTGCGCAATAACCTTTTGAAAAACAAGACTTGTTTGGGCATTAAATAATGGATGAAGTGATTAAATTAATGTCTCTAAAGCTCTCCCAAACATTTCTAAAGTTTCAACATATTTGTAAATCGTTAAGTTTTATATCCGATGTAAAAATTTTCTTTTTTTTCTAAAAGATGGCATTAAGAAGATTGAGTCCTTGCTTTCTATTTGGATTGAAAATTAAGTAAAATGTTAATTCAGACGAGAGCAAAAAGCTTATTTGATAACATAAAAAGTGAAGCAGTATCCAACGATAATGCTAGTGGTAGTAATACACACAAGAATGACACATTTGAAGCTAGTCAGAGATGGGTTTGAGAGATTCATGGTTCGAGCAAATCTGGATAGTATTTCACTTAAAGGCAAAGCAGCTAGCGGTGATATAACTGCTGCAGAACGTTACCCGACAGAGTTTAAAGCATAAATTCATGAAGGTGACTATGATCCGAAGCAAGTCTTTAATGTTGACGAGACTGAGTTATTTTGGAAACGTCTACATAACAGAACTTCCATATCTAAAACAGAAAAATCTGCACCAGGATTTAAAGCTAGCAAGGATAGACTAATTCGTCTTCTTGGTGGCAATACCAATGGTGATTTCAAACTTAAACCGTTTCTCATTTATCAACCAAAAAATCCAAAATCTATGAATGGTTGTTCAAAGAATCTGTTTCATATCCACTGGCGAGCAAACAAAAAGGTGTGGATGGGAACACCATTATTTCGAAAATTGGTTTAAACTTGTGCTATTCCAGAAATTAAAGCTTATTGCAACAAGGAAAACTTAAACTTCAAGGCTTTGGCATTAGTAGAGAATGCTCCTGGCAACCCAGTTTATGTTAATGAGTTGTCAGAAAATGTGAAATTTGTATTTTTGCAGTCTAATACGACACCAGTTATTCAACCGATGGATCAGGGAGTAATATCGACTTTTAAAAGTTATTACCTTCGACGAACATTTAAACTCCTTTTAAGTGGGACTGATGGACAAGATAAGCATACCATGCTAGAGTTTTGGAAAAAGTTCAACATTATGAAAGCCATAGAAATTTGTTCCGAGTCGTGGGAGGAGGTTAAACCATCTTGTGTGAATGATGTTTAGTGCAAAATATGGCCTGAATGTGTTCACCGAATATGCGTTGCAGAAGTTGATGGTACACCAGCTGTTCGTCATGAAATTTGTAATTTAGCTAGATAGCCTAATTTTGAAGGTATCGAGGAGACTGATATAAATGAATTGCTAACCGTGCACAACCAAGAATTTTCTAATGAAGAACTACTGCAACTGGAATTGCAATTTGATAATGAAGATGACAGTGACCGTTCAATAGAAATCTTCGAAGAACAAAATTTAACCTCCAAACAAATTTGCAAAACGATGTGTTTGATTGACGAAACTATCTTTAAGAAAAAAACTGTCCTGACAGCGAAAGAAGTTCTAAAGTGTCCCAGTCAGTAGCTACGAATATCAATGGCTAAAAGGAAATTTATTTTATGTTGAAAAAAAGCTGTTCAGCAAACATTGGACCAATTTTTTGTGAAGGAAAACCGACTTACGACAACACCCACTATGGACTCATCAGACAGTAATTAATGTTAATTTTGATTTTCATAAATTAACTGAATAGTTTATTTTGTTTTAATTGAATACTTTTTTTTATTTTTTGTACGTATGTAATAAAATTTTATACTTATTTTTGTTTATTAAATATTTACTTTGTTCAATTTTCTTTTAAAATGTAGTATTTTTGTTACTCTGGAACCTATCTTCGATATTTACATGTTTTACTTTAGAAAATCTTAATTCAGTTTGCGTCATATTTCTTGGAACGTAATCCCGACGCAAAGAGAGGTGTTGGTGTATTGCTACTCAAAGCTGTTATCAATCGTAATTTAAATATCTGATATATTCTTCATTGGACATTCTCTCCCTCAGTTAATCAATCTTTTAATAATACCATATTCATTTCACTAGAAAAACTCAAATAACTTTTTTTATATTTGTCGAATGACTCTCTAATCGGACAATTACTTTAGGTTTATTTTGATATTCTTTTAGGTCATTTTTCCTCAAGATTATATTTTTGTACTGTTGTGATATCAAATCTTTTATGTTTATACAGTAGTCTTTATACTACTTATAAGGAAAAGAATCCATCTAACCTGAACAGAATTATCCCTTCGAAATTTCTTTAAAAGGATTTTACGTTCAATATAGATTATACAGGGTGTGCAAAAAACCGACCACTTTAAATTTGACAATTATTTTGTTTTTTTCACATTGTATTTTTGTTTTTTTGTCACTCTAAATAAATTTATACATAACAATTTATTGTATTTGTTTTTTAGCATGTCTGAATACAGGAAAGCAATTATAAAGTTACATCTACAAAGAAAATTCGAGCGCCAAATTGAATCGCTAGAAGTACCAAAAACCACAGTTCATGATATAATTTCCCGATTCAATGAAACTGGTATAAATGAGCGTAGATCTGGAAGTGGACGACCCAGAACGGTGAGAACGAAAGCCAACGTGTGCAGCATCAAGGGAAGAATCAAGCGAAACTCAAACAGCTGCAAGAACTCGACCAGAGAGATTGGCAAGGCATTGGGCACATCAGATGGATCTGTCCGGAACATCCTTCACAAAGACTTTGGAATGAAGTCAAGAAAAAAGGCTAAGGGGCAGTTTTTGAACCAAAATGCTGAACAAAAAAGCCTGGATTGATACAAAAGGTTAAAAAGAAGATTCGCGGCCGGAAGACATCGCTCAATCCTCTTCACAGATGAAAAGTTGTTCAAAGACGAACAAAGCTTCAACTCCCAAAACCATCACGATTGGTCAGTTGAGCCCCTCCCACTGGAGCAGCGCATCATCTCCCGCCAGCAAAAGAGGAAGCAAATCATGGTTTAGGCCGGGATCCATTGTTCAAAGGGCAAGACACCTCTTGTGTTCATTGCCGAAGGTGTCAAAGTTGATGGTCGGGTGTATCGAGAAATGTTGGAAGATAAAGTTTTTTCCGTGGGCAAGAAAGGCGTTTGGAGACTAGCACTGGACATTCCAGCAAGATGGCGCCCCGTCCCACAAGGCTGTGGAAACCCAGGAGTTGATCGAAGCAAATTGCCCAGACTTCATTTCTGTTGACATTAGCCCACAAAGAGTCAATGGTGAATGGCCTCCGTGTCGCCCAGATTTGAATGTGATGGACTACAGCATTTGGAGTTGGCTGGAGGAAAGAGCGTGTTCAAAACCGTGCAACTTCATACAGTCATTGAAAAAGAGTCTGAAGAAGGCATGGGATGAATTACCGTTGAAAATGATTCAGAAAGCGATTGATGACTTCCCGAAGCGATTGCAAAAGTGTATTGATGCCAATGGCGGCCATTTTGAAAAAAAAATAAGTTGTATATACCGTTTTTGTTGATATTGTTATGTTTTGAATAAATTTTGTTTAACGGAAAACAAAATAATTGTCAAATTTAAAGTGGTCGTTTTTTTTGCGCACCCTGTATAATTAAAATAAAATCCCACATTCCGAAACTGTTCTGATTAAATGGATTTTAATGGATTCTAATGCATATGCTATGATACAATTGAATGAACTAGTACAACAATAAACAAGGTGAAGTAGAATTATCTAATTAAATTCTCACCTAAAATTTAATGATATAATTTTATGTAAACAACTTTTGATCTCTCCTGTATGTAAAATTAACAATAATTTGCATTTCTTATAGTTATTATACTGGTGTTCCAAAAACATTATACACTCTGGATGATAGCAAATTGATGCTGAAACAAAGTATGGATCATGTTTCAGAACAATCGACAAGGTAAACAGTGATGATGTACCATTTGAAAACTGCATTTTGTTTAAATGTTTCAAGAAATTCAAATCTATTTTGACCATTTTTTAAAATCTAATAAAGATAATACAAAAATAACACTGTGTAACAAAATTTTTCGAAAGTTTCTCCCGCAAACGGTTTTCAGAATTTTTTTGATACTTTTCAACATACTGGTTTTGAATTTGTTATCAGTTTTCTTTTTCCGTCTCCGACTTAACCTAGGAATTAAAAAAAAGAATTTAGCAAAAAACCCTCATTTTTTATTTTTTTTTTCATTTCAGATTTGTTGTAATGACCAGAAAATGTTCCACAAGAAGTTATAGTTCAAAATATTAATAGCAAAGAAGTTCAAACTGACAAGAATAGCATAACAATGGATTATAAAGTCATGTGTGAACAATCAAAAGTGACGGTTTGTACGAGACTGTCTTTTATGTTGTGTTTCTCTCGTCTCTAATCAAAAACCAAAGGTAATCTCCCATCATTGCTGTATCCCGCGGTCCTTGGTACCTTTTCTCCATTGTTTGCATATCCTGGTGGAAGCGTTCCCCCTGTTCCTCGCTAAAGTCACCAAAGTTTTCCAGTAAACAATGCAGATGCGAATGCAAATAATGAAGTTTCAACGACATTCTGTAGCCCAGTTTTTCGAAGTGTTTGAGCAAATCACTGATCAGTAGTTGGTACTCGTCATTCTTCTTATTTCCCAAGAATCCTTTTACAACTTTCCTAAAGGCTCTCTAGGCATTCCTTTCTTTAGGAGTCATCTTATTTTCCAAGTCCTCTGACGCCAACATAAGTCTAATGTGAGGGCCCGTGAATACACCAGCTTGGATTTTAGCTTCAAACAACTTGGAAAACATTTTGCTAATATATTTGAAAGCCCGTCCGCTGGGATTTAAAGCTTTTACAAATTGTTTCGCAAGTCCAAGCTTTACATGTAATGGCGACAGCAAGATCTTTTCTTTTCCAACTAAAGGAGGGTGTATGACATTGTACTTTCCAGGAAGAAGTGCATCTCTAAGGGGCCAATCTTTTGTAGCATAGTGTCGATCTGTAGGTCGACTATCCCAGAGGCAAAGAAAGCAGGAATATTTTGTATATCCGCCTTGTAATACAAGCAAAAATCCAATCATCTTAAAGTCTCCTCAGACCTTCCACTTATATTTGTCGTAATCAATCATTTGTAATAAGATTTTCACATTTCCGTACTCTTTTTTGAGGTGGAAGGGAAAATATTGCCGTTAAGGAGTAAAACAGCCTTTAAGCTTCCACTTGAGCTATCGATAAATAGCCGTCAGTGACTTGGATGATGTTATAACCAATTTCTTGAAAAGGCCCAGTCAAGTCTGAGCAGTAGCACAACGAGTCTTTCATCGTATAAAACTTCGAGAAACATTCATGTCGTTTTCGATAAATTGATGATTTGCAGGTTTGATCAAGCAAAATCCACTCTTTCAAACGAGAGGTAAGTAGTTCAGAATTTGATTTCGTAAGTCCTAAGTCTCTTATTAAGTCATCCAGCTCCTGTTGATTAGGAAAGTGCGGGACATTCTTTGAACTTTTTTCAACAAAATCCACGTCAGCGTCACTATCTTCTTTATGAGAAAACTCATCGTCAGAGATGATTTTTAGAGGTAGTGGTTGAGGTACTGGTAATTCTTTAGAGTGGAACACGGGGGCTAAAGATGATGGGATGTTGGGATAAATAAGACTTTTTCGATCTGTGGGATTTTTAAATTTGGAAATGTCTACCATACAGTAATAGCAATCATCGTGGTGATTTGTTGGCTCTCTCGATATCCGAGGGATTCCAAAAGGCCTGATGCTGCAATTACCATTTAGCCATTTTCCTAAATTTGACCGGCAAGTATCACAACTGAAATGTGGCGCCCATGATTTGTCTTGATCAGTGACAAGAACACCAAAGCCTCATAAGCAGTACATAATTTACTACCAGTTGAAAATGCATATTTTCGTTGTTTTGGAGCTATATAATACCCACATATATAGCAAAAGGAGTCGTGGGAGATTTGACATGCTCGCTTGCTCGTCATGGTAGGTAATTGAAAATACTTAATAATGTAAATGAGTTATTGATACGTTTAAACAAAAGGGAAGTCTATTGCGTATTAATCTAAAACAGAAAAATAGAAAATAAAGAAAATATTAAATAGCGCCAAATAATTAGATGGTGTGCAAATATAATATCATATTCGTAATCAGCATACTCAAATTGTGTAAGGAACAGAAATTATTTTGCGCGAAAAAAATTGTTGCACAGTGTAATTAATTATTAAATCCGAAACACATTCGATTTACAGTTTTTTTTAAAAAACGTTGAATCAAGACTTTATTTTGAAGAAAGAAAGCGATCTTGAAAATCTTTCAGAATAACTGCTCATGTCTACAAAAATGAGGTTTTCTCTTTATGCCATTTGTCCTACCCCTGGATTAAGTGAGGAACTTGTGTTGAATTCCCGTCGTCTTCCTCAGATCTGACCTCAATGTTTTTGGATAATTAAAAGAATATACATCATAAACAAAGTCAACAATAATTTCAGAGTTGCAAACAGCAATTGAAAACGAATTCGTATGATTATCGTAGTTTCTCTTATATCCATGATCATTATCATATGACTAACCTAGAACGGATTTCATGTCGAACATCTAAAATTATTAGAAAAAACTGTTATATTTTGGAATAATACACTTTCTCATATTTTTGATATACAATTTTTCATTATCATTTAAAAAGTGTATAAATTTTAGGAACACTCTGAATATATAAAAACCGAATTTATTATTATATTATGTAAAAAATATAAGAAAAAGATTAAAAATAATTTACTTTGTCTCTGAATAATTTATTATCTATAGCCGTCTTTATTTTCCGCATTTGTTCTAATGGATCAGTGGGTATATCTAAATTTAAATAAATTTATCTCACTCGTAATTATCATTTAACTACCTTTACTGTGCAGTGGTTGATCACCTGAACAGGTTGGTACTTAAAGGTTTGAAATAATTAAAACAGTCAAATAAATTTGATTACCTTCTTTTGTGTCTGCTTGAACGGGCTTATGAATCAATGAATATAGGTCCGAGACCAGATTTGAAAGAGAATTAAACTTATCTTTTTCATTAATTAATTCATTCTGTAATTTAAACATGTTAGAATCCATTTTTTGGATAAAATTGTGAGAAGAATGAATTATATTGGATGTAATGGTAGAAGCATATTTAATCATCTTTTCATCTTTACAACAGGAGTTCTGACACGTATCAGAACAAATTGGTAATTGACTAAAATAAAACAGGAATCAAATTAAGGACATTAATAGCCAACATTATAACACTAACTCATCATCAGGATCTTCTTTTCCTTCTAAAACAGACCCGCTTGTATTTTGATCTTTATGATCATCAATTGAGATTTGACTCATTTCCCAATCAAAAATTTGTGATTGATTAACAAAAGAATCATCGGTTTTATCAAACTAGACAACAATATATATATAATGATACAAAAAATAAAAATATTAATTACATATTTCTGAATTTCCTTTAAGTCTTGTGTTAGATTACTGAATATATTTCAGTTAAAATTATAAATTAATAGGAGAAAATATAAAAATGGATACCTTATTGCATTTGTATGATGAGAATGACTTTCAGAAAAGTTTTCACGTTCAAAACCTTTCATAGGAGTACTCTTGGAAACACCTTCCAAGCCTGATTTGAATTTATCAGGAGAATTTATACACCTGCCATTCATCAGATCAGATTGATTACAATTAGTTGGCTTTATTTCTCGATTTTTATCTTTCTCCAGTGAATCTTCCTCGCTGATAGATAATTCACTATCACTGAATAAAGTAATATTTGGAGCAATATGACAATACTCTGGATTCTATGAAAAGTATATAAGATACCAACATATCCATAAAAATACAAACTTTATTTATACGTTTAGGGATTTGAGTTCTACTAGCCAGGGCTTCCAATTTGGCTGTCAGAGCTGACTTTTCATTCACATGACCATTAGATATTTTTTCAGATATTTTTTTATTTTGTATACTTAATTCATTTAGACTTTTCTCAAGATTTTGCTTTTCTTGAAGTAATTCCAAATCTAAATTATTCATATTTTAAATGATAACGAAATATTAAATGGACAAACAAGGGAAAAATATTTTCATGTTTACAGTTGAGTTTAAAAGAATTTCAGTTTTCTTATTCTTTACAATTATTAGACAAAAATCTTCCAAAAATTCTAGACAAATATTCACTTGTCAAATGCTCATTTTTTTATCATTACACATTTATCCTTCGAAATGAACTTTATAAATCTGACAGAAACCCTTAGAATCAAAACCGTCTACGCATAGAGAAATCATGAATACTTCTCAGATACCATACGATTTGATAAGGCTACAATAATCTATAAATATTATCTTTTCACACTTTTCAACTTGCGATTAAAGATACCATACTCTCTCAGCGCTATGTGGCTGTCGCTCACATAAAATCTATGATTATTGTCGAACATTTCAAACATTGCCACAATGGCATCTATGATACGTGTTTATCTAGCATCCTTTCTTAGAGGCATTCCATATGTAAGTCTTCAGTATAGCTAGAGACATTATCATTGATCATCGATCTTGAATTCTTCCAGAAAATGAAGAAAATCTCATCCTTTTAAAATTTAATTGGCATTTGATTGACTTATGAACTTTTAAAATATAATTTAGAAAGTGGTTGTTTATTGCTTCTTGATTACGAATGAATACCTCTGCAATCGATTTATTTAGACTAATAAAACGTAAAAGTTTATTTTTGTTTAATAAATTGATGTTTGCAATGTTCCGCTTTTATTTCATTCAAAAACTACAACAATAATACTTGTAATGCATTTTTTACCAACGTTATATTTCGTCTATTGTAATATATTTAATTACTCTTTGGTTTAAATGTTTAACTTTTTTTTATTTTTTGCAAAACCGGCACCGGCTTCAATAAATGCCGGGCTTGACTTAAAAAAATGAAACCGGTATATCCCTAATTAATATTAAGTTAAATATAATAATGACTAAAGTTATATAGAAAATATAGATGTTGAAGCAGTAAATATTTATATTATTATTTGTTCCATCACATTATGATTTCATTACTGAACATTAGCATTTATTAGCCCTTTCACCGGACAATACGTTTTGAGATTTTGAATCGGCGAAGTTTATATTATGCGAGTTTTTTAGTGTTGAGCAATTTGAGAATATTTTACGTGTATGCAACGAGTGTTTGGTTCATGTAAAGCAGAAAAAGTCGTATTGAGAGGGAAACTAATTTAAAATATGACGCGAAAATACACGTTCAGAGCATTTGAGGTACTAAAGTTTTTCCGAAAATAAGTATAGAACAGTAAAGGGTTAAATGAAGATAAATCTGTTAATTTCAGTACACCAATGGAAAATGTGTAAAGATGTCTTGTAAAAGAAATCCCAAAACAATATCTTAATGTTTGTCCAATAAAAATATAATACTTTAGCATGAATAATTAGCAGAAATTTATGAAAACAATTTTGATAACATCCGGAAATGTCAGTATTATGTAATTAGCATTAATATTCATAGCGTCAAAAAGTTTTATCAAAACAAGAATCCTTTTAGGAAATCTAAATATTGTATTAAAGAATGGTATGGCAAATCATAATTATGATTATATGTATATAATCATGACAACGATGTACAAATAAAACAAGTTAGAATAAACCAGTGAGATCATGAAGTGTTTTTTAATAAACATTTGTACGATGTGAGAGCTCGAAATTGAAAGCATACAACGAAAATCGTTTATTTTTTCCTTTAAATTTCGTCGTCACATAAATAAAACATCACATAAAAAGTAATCCTTTTTTAAATTTTCGCCATAACAAACATAATTCAATTGATTTAAAAAAACATACATTTTCGTCCATTATATATGTATTTATGTATTTTAAAAATATATGTATTTTAATATATGTATTTTAAAAACATCAACGAAATACTGAATCAATTTTGAATTGGTCACGTGTTTTTAGATTACCACTACGTTGTGGTTTGTTATTTTCCAATTATTTATTTTTTTATTTCGCACTTTTGGCAACAAATGCCTCTTTTTTTGATAATCAATATATTTATAAATGATAAAAATAATTTAATCAAAAGAGAACATAAATCATTTTGTATTTAAATTTGAAGTCCAATTAATTAGATCCTCCATTTCTTCGTCACCTGATTAATTTTCAATATAATGAGACTTGTTTATTTTCATTTATAAAATACAAAGAATTTGAATTTGGTTGATTGATGTGAACTAATATTTTTGGATGAGTTTTAGTTTCCACAAAACGATTTCTGATTGATTCAAATTGTTAGGATGAAAAAGAGGAACGATATAATATAAAATTGATTTATCCATAATTGTATTGATTAAACGGAACTTGTCAAATCGAGGCTCATGTATTTCCAATCATTTCTTTCTCCTCCCCAGCGTAGGTTAAAACATTCGCTCAGCGAACACAGTCTATAGAAATACACCTGATTGTGTTTTTGTATTAATGTTTTGTAATCGATTGTGATTTGGCACAGTATTTTAAAAAATAGTTTTCTATTTTCATAATTTGTTTGCTGTTTGTAAAATCTTGTAAAAACATTCACATAAACTTTAATATTATTATAACTAAGTTTAAACTCATCTTTCATGTACTTTGCACAAATGTAGCATTATATAAGCATTTTTATGATTAGAAAATGTAATGATTTTGGAACATATAGCTAATCGACAATTTTTAAATATTTTAGGTATCAATTTTCAAAAACATTTTTCTAAATGTTTTTATTGTAAGAAAATAACTTGTATTAAAACAAGTTGAAAAACCAGTTTATTAAAACTTAAAAAATCACTTCTCTTTCAATACAAGGTATGTATTCAAAGTACAATTAGGTGTCCTCCAATTGAAACCACTTAACCATTATCGAACAATCATCTCTATCCATTTAAGAAAATATAACAGATTTTAGGAAACCAAAATGTACGTCCTCAAACTCATTCTGAGCAAAAGAAACTCCTTGATAATCATACTCAATTCTTCGAAATAAATTATGGTAGTTTTTACGACCATCTACAAAGACTCAAAACCGAATTTTCCAATAATCTTAATGTCTACTCAATTGTGATTGATGCCCTTGACCGACGATACCCTACGAACAACACTTTATTACAAGTTCTTATTTGGTCCACAGAAAATGTGAACAAATAATGTCATAATGACATTAAAAACATCGACCTCGCTGCTAAACATTTGAAATAATTTGAAATGTTCATATAAATAGAAAAAATCAATACATCGACTTAGTTCTCACATAGTAAAGTTAGATGAATGACACAGTAATCCCCGCAATCCACACGTGATACACGATAAAATACAAGACGAATGTCAACATATTTATTTTTGTTTTCATTTCAGTGAATATATGTAATATTATTAAATGGAACTAATATTCAAAACATACTGTTCTGAAGAACTGTATGATAACCTTATAACACCGGATGGGATCGAGAATCCTAAGAACGTAGGACAATATTTAATGATATTTTTAAACAAATTTATGAACGTAGAATCTTAATTTTAGATTGCCCGATAAAAAAGTTAAAACATAAAACAATAATTTAAAAAAATTTTAATGTAAAGAAATTATACAAATAAATTGATTAAGTTAATAATTGAAATTTATCGAAACTTTCATATCATAGTAATATTAATACTTTTATTTTTAAAACTATTTATAAATGTGAGGCTTGATTCATGGCCGGCGCCACCATTGGAGCGATGTGGCTATAGCCCTCACACCCACTGACACTTTGGGGCTGCGTATATGTAAAGCCCCCACACTTTTTTATCATAATATTAACTGTGAGTGTGATTTTGAGATGTTGGATACACAAACAATATCTGGAGTTTACTAATCATTAAATTGTGTGTGCAAGTGAATATGAATAACATGACAACTCGGGCATAATTGTATGTACTGTGGAGAGATAAGTTCGCACACAAAGTCAAGCCACCCCGTTACCGGCGACTGGCAGACACTGTACATTCAACATCGCGTTTGATGTATGCGTGCACGTCGTATGTATGCCGTGATAGAGAGAAGGGCAAATGTCTCTGTGCGTCTTGTGTGAATGTAAAGTTAAATGTCTGGAAGGAGGATAGAGAGAAATAAACTAATACCTTTTTGTTGATGTAAGTAATAATTTAGGTTAACTTGACTCATGTGTGTGCGCACGGTTAATTATACCGGCGTCTCTTAGCCCCCATACATGAACATTTTAGTTTACTGTGTAGAGTATAGGGTATTATTTTCTTTAATACGTACAGAGCCCGTTGAACTGACCGCAGGTGAATGACTTCACGTAAAACACCTAAATTACGAGGACTGGAAGCCTTTGGATTTTCAAAGAAGAGCGGTGTTGCTGCAGAACCAATGTCGTCTGCTTCATGTGCACCAGTCATTTCTGCTAGTAATTCATCTATTCATTCCACTAAGGATTTCTGCTAGTAATTCATCTATTCATTTCCCTAATGTTTGTGAGACTGCATCGTCATCATGTACTATTGCTGTCAAGGCAACTATTCCAGCTGTAGAATCATGTGAGTCTGCAAGTTGTGTTAGTGACTTATCAATTCATTCCCCAAAGGAGTGTGAGATAGGAAATATATCCTCATTATGTATTCTTGGTATCCATGAAATTGAAGAATACCTTCTTGGACTTGTTTCAACAAATAGAATGGATGCTGAAAGCCTTTCACATTATTGAAGATGTACTCATCCTGTGCATGCTTACACTTGAAGATTGCAGAGGACAAGGGTACGATGGTGCGGCAACAATGTCAGGAAGAATGTCATGAGTTCAGGCAAGAGTCCAACAAAGAAACCCTTCAACTCCATTTTTTCATTGCCTTATGCATTCCACTGATCTTGGAATTAATGACGTTTTACGTTCTTCTACTTTGATGAAAAAATCCTTGGACGTTGTGGGAACAATAATAAATTTTGTTCGTGGTTCTCCAAAACGTGTGAATCAATTACAAGATATTGATATTGCTTTAATGAAATTGAAGAAAATGATGTATTATCATCACGAAAGCCAAGGTTGCAGCCACTTTGTCCTACACACAAAACTCAAAGAGCACTTTCTATATCATCTCTGTTAGAAAATTATAGTAACGTCGCTGAGTTATTAGACACAGTAGCAGAGAACAGCATGCCAAGTTCAACAACGGCTGCTGGATTATCTACCACCATGCATAAGTTTGAATTCTTTTTGGTCGTTAACCTACTGCACCTAATCATTGATGTTTTCGAATGTGAGTCCGCATCCATTAAAAGACCAGAAATGACCATGGATGTTGCCATGGCTACTGCTGACATAGGGATTATAAAGTTGAATGCTTTGAGAAATGACGAAGGTAATGAAAATTTCTGGATCTCCTTTGAAAAAAAGCGAGACAATGCAGCAGTTGATGAACCGAAACTCCCACGGAAACGCAAGGCTCCACGACGAATTCAAGAAGGTTCCCGCAGTATTTCATGCTACGCCAAAAGACTTCTTCCGGGCTATCTTCTTTGAAACTATTGATTTAAGTGTTATGTCTCTCACTGAGCGTTTAAACAGTGAGGGAGTTAAATTAACACAAAAAAGTGGAAAATATATTGATTTTGTCCTCCCATCTGGACAAAAAAGTCATAGTACTACCACCATTCATTTCGAATCTTTTTCATGATATTTGTGAATCGTACCCAAAGGACTTCTCTGAGACAATTTCGTCGAAAGAACTCTTTATGTTTTCCAGTATCACAGGGCCCATTGTAGCTTGATGGAAATAAAGAAGATGCGTGATCCAATTGTATCTAGTCAAAATTTCCTCCCTAATGTTCATGAACTGCTCCGTGTATCGAGTTTAATCCCTGTCGCCACAGCAACCTCAGAGAGATCTCTTGGAGGTTTAGAGGATCAAATCATACTTATGAACGACTATGACGCAAAATAGAACATGCGCTCTACTCGTGTTGACAACACACCGCACTCTTCTTGATCTGGTCTCAGATATTAATATAGCACAACAATTTGTGAATGGAAAGCCAGATAGAAAGAGTGTGTTTGGAAATTTCATTTAACAATCTGTTCATAAATACAACTATAAGTTCTTCATACATCTCATTTAGTAGAATGAGGCAACCAAACCAAATTTTGCAACCAAAATCACACATTAATACATCTAATCCTTCTATTATTGATGAGGGAACCATATCCCAAAATGAATGGCATTGATGGATACAGAGACTAACAAACATCTTAGCTAAAATGATTTCGTTTTTTATCCTTATTCATTATGTAACTAATTAACTATGCTAAACGAATATTTAGTGTCGTTACCAACGACTCGCTAGCCTATGAAGCGAAAAAAATTAAAGAAGAATTCCCGCTCCGTTTATTATCGAGTAGCCCCATGCGAGAACTGAACAGTTTTAGATTTTCCAATTTTAGCCCCCACACTCATCAAAGTGTAGCGCCGTCCATGGCTTGATTTGATAACAAAATAACATCTTTCCATTACTTAAATATTTTAAACATTCATACTGGATAACTAAAAATAAGAAATGTTTTCAATTATCAAAATAAATATTAAAGTTTATAGAAGAAATCACCATGCGAGCCTACGTGGTTAAACTACGTATTTTAAATTGGTGAACAGCTCGAGTTAAAAGTGAAATAAATATAATGAGCATTTTGGCTTAAAAACTGAAAAATTATATAACCAGTGATTCATGTAAAGCTAACATTAAGTTATAAACCGTGTTTCCTCAATTAAAAAACTAATTAAATGTATAGAGTGTACAAGAACTAGAATATTTTAAATAAATAGAATACAAGGTACATTTTTTAATTTTAATTTTTAATTACTTTTTTAAAAAAAGTTTAGAGATAAAATAACAATGGTTAAAAGAAGACTATCCAATAATGAAAGAAATCTTGTAATTCGCAAATATGAAGAAGGAAAAAACGCGTCTCAAATTTCTACTGAAAGAAATTTACATCAATCATCAACTTATTTAAAAGTACAGGTCGAGTAAATTCATTGAAAGGAAGACCTCAAAGATCGAAAAAAATAAGAGACAACGCAAAGATCTTACTGGAGACAGCTATTGAAGATGTTTCAGTTACATTAAAATCTATGAAAGAAAAATTGTCTACGAATCTAAACATCGATGTATCTCTGAGTACGATATGCAAGGAATTGAAAAATTCGAACTATTCATTTAAACGGGCGCAATTAGTTCCACTTGCAAGGAATGCTATTAATAATGTAGAAATAAAGATACGATTATCGTAATAACTATTTACTATTAAATGAAGGTAAAATAGTTTTTTTCTGAATGAGTTTGATGTAACCAGACAAAGATATGGTCGAAGTCTAATTAATACTGTTTCGCGAAAAAAATATACGAACTATACGCTCAAAAAAATTTTAGTCTTAGTCTGGCTAAAATTGGGGTATTATTGCACAAAATTCAAGATCGTCCATTTACCAGTGAAACATTTTATTCTTTTGTTGAGAATCTATTAACTTTAATGAACAATTTCGGAATTATCATAATTATGGATAATTGTAGTATTCATAAGGGAGACAGAATATTAAACCTAATAAAGTATAACCAACATGAGGTAATATTTTTACCACCGTACAGCCCACAACTAAATCCCATCGAAGAAATGTTTTCTAAATGGAAATGCTTAATAAAAAGCACCAATTCAAATACGACCGAAGACTTAATATCTGCTATTAATACTTCTCTCACGCAAATAGCAATACCTGATTGTTGTGGATATTTTCAACATGTTCGACAATATGCAGTTAAAGGTATCAGAAAAGAAGATTTTTAATCTTTACAAATAAAATTTATTGCAATAAAATTTTTCTATTTGTAATTCAAGTTTTTTTCTATTTTTAAGTATCTGCTATTGCATTGTTATTTTTATTTTTGCTGTATTTAGAAATTCTAAACGTTTGGTTATGTATTTGTTTTATTTTAACTAAGTGGATTAAATTAAAATGAAAACGGATTCAGTTAAAATGCAAAAGGATTAAGTTAAGCTGAAACCCTGTATTGTCTTATTTTTATTATTGTCTTTACATTAAAGAGGGTGGGGCAAAAAGATCTGATATATTCGAAATTTTAATAAAACAAAATTAAAATAAATAATAAAAATACATTTTTTTAACATTAAAAAAATTTAAGAAATTTAAATTATATGAAAACTTGATAAATATTTATTTGATTTCATTTAAGTTGTATGTAAATTTTAAATGTGTCAGATATTTTTGCACCAATTTGTATTTTGCAAACGAATAACGTTTTTACTAGCGACAACGCAAGGACCTTCTTGTAAATACTGATTGTATTTTCAAAATGAAAGAACAAAGTAAAGGTTTTTTTCGAATATTTTTAGAAATTTTTACTAAGTTTCTATTGATGAACAAAATCCATATGAAAATAAACAAATTGTAGAGTAATTAGACTTAGTTTAGTTCAATATTTGTCACTGGTGCGCTTTTCGAATTATCCTTTTATTTTGACGGTTCATCAATACTGATTAATAATACATCAATGTAAAGACCAGACAATTATAAATTTTTCGACAAATGCTGATGGTATATATCAAAGTCAATCAAGTATAAATTAAATGAAACTTTTGTTAAATTCTTGTGACACGCTAAAGTAGCACAGACATGGAATGTAATGAAGAAAAATTTAAATTAATTATTGACTAACTTCAAAAATTGTGACACGGTTATCATCGTTTTTTGATTGATTAATCATAATAGACACTGTATAAAAAGTATATAAACGTTGTTGCTCAATTCTGTAGCTATAACCAAAACAGTAAAATTTTATTCGTCGACATGTCTTAAATTAGTTGACTTAACTAAGTTAAAAGCTTGAACAACGTCTGCCAACAACTGCAGTATTATACTTTCCTGATAAGATTCGAAAAATGATATTGTATACGGATGCCAACTTTGAAGCAATTAAGATTGTATTAACCATTAATTGCATTGTGTTGCTTTTAAGCAACTTACCTGATTTATGGAATTTTGGATAATGTAAACTACATAAAACGGTCTGATGTAGTTATGTTGATATCTAGGGACAAAAACCAAACTGAAAAAAAATTGAAAAATAGAAACTTAAGAGTAAGAAATATTTTCTACCGTAATTTACAATGTAGAGGGTTAAGTCAATTACAAAATGTTGATTCCTAATCAATATTGACCTACAGATTTATTGCAATTCTATTTTGAAAGCCTTAGATAATGCAATAAGTTTAAAAGTAATATCCCGTACCCAGAAAATTGAAAGCATGTTTGGCAATAAATCTCAAACGCCATTGGGATTGTGTTCGGATCTCATTTACCAATATACATGTAATGGGTGTAACGCCACATACATTGGAGAGACTTCACGTCATCTCTGTAAGAGAATCCAGGAACACAGTCGCA
>MQRK01220805.1:128232-145999 GCA_001938485.1 Girardia tigrina
ACTATATAAGTAAATTTCGTTTGAAAAATCATTTGTTCTGACGATGACGGTTAAACCGTCGAAATTAATAAACGTTTTTAATTGGCTTTCAAGTTTTGATTTTAATAACTTGCCAATTTAATTCAATTTATTCACCATTATCTTATTGTAAGCATTATTTATAAGGAAAGCATTTCATATCCAATATAGCTTTTAAAGTATTTTTATTTAGACTATTTTGATTCAGAAAAGGATACAAAAAACTCGACATGATTAGTTAAGGGATACGTTGATCATAAATGTGCCTTATTGTGTTTTCACGATCTGTACACAATTAAAAAATCGTATCAGAGGCCGGTGAACGGTCAATTGTCTGGTACAATTATTATGAATTATGTCGTTTTAGGTACAATAAGTTATACGAAGAAATGAAACAATCAAGTTAGTAACTACTTTATTTTTGATTATTTTCTCAATTCTTTGAAAAAATAGAAAATTTATTTAATATATATATTTTAATTGACTTTTATTAATTTTTTTAATTTTCTAAAATATTTTACTAAAAATAAATTATTAAATAATAAAAAATATTTTAAAATTTTCATATCGTCATTTTTCAATCAAAATATTTTTAGAATAATTTTTATACTCAATTTTACTATTTGTTTCATAGTAATTCTTTTTATTTTAAATTTTTAATATAACATTAATAATAAATTTGATAAATATTGAATTTTTTATTACTTTTATCAAAATAATTTCACAAAATTAGATCAAAAAAAATCTAAATGATGTTTTTATTATTTTAAAACAATATTAGGGTGAACCAAAAGTCTTTTCGTATTTTCTACGTCTTTTTGTTCAATTGTTTCTTATTACCAAATAAAGATATTTTATATACATGTATTATATGTTTTTAAAGCTCTTCAACTGCTCTATCACAATATATATTAAAACTTATAATTAGTCGTTAATATAATTTTTATGGTCTTTTAGAAAAATTATAGAAAATTTTGAAATTCGTGTTCTTTTACGCCATTACTGGAAACAGGGCTTAAATGCAACTGCAGCAACAAAGAAGATATGCGAAGTTGAAGGCGATAATGTGGTCTCAAATCGTACTGCACAAAATTGATTCAAAAGGTTCAAAGAATGCGACATTGACCTCGGAGACAATGACGTTCAGGCCGACCTATCACCATAGATTCAGGAGCAATTGGTGAAGCTGTCGAGACAAATCCGTCAATAAGTACTCGCAGATTGTCGACCGAACTCGATATTCCTCAAACATCCATTGTACGACACTTTCACGCTCTTGGCAAGATCAATAGACGATGACGACAAGTGCCTCATGAATTGACACAAATTCAAGTCGAAAATTGCTTGAAAATCCGCGCGATGACCGTTTCATCCGTTGAATTGTAACTTGCGATGAAAAGTGGGTTTACTTCAGTAATCCAGACCAAAAAAATCAATGGTTGGACCCCGGACAAATGGCGAAACCGGTAGCGAAACGAGATCGTTTCTCAAGGAAGGCACTTTTGTGTATTTGGTGGAATTTCGAAGGCTTGATTCACTTCGAGATGGTTCCAAATGGTCGTACCATCGACGCTGACCTTTACTGCGCCCAACTTGATCGAATGTATGCGGCACTTGGTGAGAAATACCCCGCTTTGATCAATCGAAAGCGAGTTCTTCTACCACAGGACAATGCAAAACCGCACACCGCCAAACAAAAAAAGGAAAAAATCAAAAATCTCGACACCTTTGAACTTCTTCCACACCCAGCGTATAGCCCGGATCTTGCACCTTCCGACTATCAACTTTTCCGCTCTATTGCACTTTCTTCGTGGTCGCAGCTTCAATAATCTGGCCGAGGTCGAAAACGGGTGTCACCAGTTCTTCGCTTCTAAGAACAAGGATTGGTACCGCAGCGGGATCGCACAACTTGCCCATAGATGGGTTCAAGCTATAGATTCAAATGGCCTTTACTTTGAAACTTAAATGTTTTTTATTTGTTGTAAAATTATTTTTAAATTTTTAATAAAAAATACAAAAAGACTTTTGGTTCACCATAATAATTTTGTAAAATATTTTCTTAAAAAGAAAAAAATAATATTCCGTCTATTAGACAGGTACATTAAATAATATTGTCATATTAAAAAATTGTTATACCATCTTAAATATGCATTAAAATTTTTGCAACTTCCTTACATTTTCTATAATAGACTAACTTTTTTATATAAATTCATTTAGTAAACAAAATCAGATTATGTATTTGTTTATTTAACCCACGGTTCCAAAGGGCATGCTTAGGTAGGCTTTTATCTTCGAAAGACTTTAAGTAATTTTGTAAAGTTTCGTTATCGATTGTAATCAGTTGCTCAATTAGGTCATCTTTTTCTAGAATGAATATTATATTTTAAGTGGTAAATAAAGTCGAATTACGAAAGTGTATTATATTTAATCGTAATAAAAATAAAATGTTTAATAAGTTAAATAATAGGAAAGTCTCAATTAAAAATAAAAACCCCAACCATCGAGGAAACACGGCATTTCATTAGTAAAATGAAAACAGTGATTATTCAAACAAAAATAAATCTTCAACAAATTAATCAAAAACCAATAAATAAAAAATCCTTTCCAGCTTAAAAAGAATATTCGAAACCGACTTACTAGAAAGAAGAAATCTATTCGTATTTTAATAATTTATAATTAATAATTTAAACAAAAAGTTTTGATTTTACTTCTCACTCAAATACTTTGACTTTATTCATAATAATTATTACTTAAAAATAATTAATAATTTGAGATAATAAATATAAATATAATTTTTACGACGCTTATATTAACTAACTTCATTTATCTGTTTGTTTGCTAAAAACTTTCAACAGATTTTTCACCAACTTCCCATAGTTCGATTGAACTGAAATTTTTCATAAATGTGTAATCCTGATGAAAACACATTAATAAATTAAAAAATGTACTATCTAAATTATTACTTAGTCATTTTTGGCAAAAAAATGAGATAGCTCCTTAATTACCCTTTATTATTTTAATTCTTTTCTATTTGTTATAATTTTGAATTTTCAGTATTTTTTCTATTAGAAAAATTGTGATTTGAAGATAGAATTTGTCAAAATTTGCCGGTGTGATAATTAGAAAACAAATTTTGTAAATTTTTGTAATGCTATTGAATTAATTTTCAAATTGAGATTTTTTGGAATAAACGATTTTTCGAGAATTTAAAAGAGGAATTTTATTTATAAATTTTGTGATAATTGGTCAAAATTGCTGTGAAGACTCAGTTGAAACGATTGATTCGCAAGCTATTAATAGAGAGCAACTGATTCCGTCATATGTGATGGACAGAGCAAATCCAAAACCGATGATTGAACAAATATCGGTTTTAAATAATTGTATTTATAAATTTAATTAGTTTTTTGTTTTAAATTATTTAATTTAAAAATTTGTGTAATGTTTTTATTATTTTAATTAATATTCGGAAATGTTTAAATAATTATTATTTATAATAAAATTATAAAAAAATAGCATTACAAATCTTAATTATTCAAAATTTTGATTTATTGATATATACAAATATAAAAATAAACTATATATTAAACTATACATATACTTTCCTTTTTATATAGAAATTCATTATTACTAGATAAAAATTAATAATTTATCGATAAAAACGAATAATTTTATATTAGAAGCGAATAGGGTGTAAAAGCATTTGATTTTTCATTTTTATAGCAACATTATTTTAGTATGTATTTAAATATTTTAGTATATTTAAATTAAAAAACAAACTAAATAAACATTTAATTTTTATTGGATAAGGTTCAATTATTTTAACTTTTTAAACCACTTTCTCATATTTATTACATAAATTTAGGCCAGCGGCGTAGCCAGGATTGCAGAGGGGAGTGGAAAAAAATTCTTGAAAGATCTAGCAATCTTAAATATAAACTTCGTGGCAAAAATAACAAGAATGAAATAATATTTATTTATTTTTATTTCTTTATAATTACATGTCCAGTCGACGCTTTCCTTTGCGGAACTCGTGAATAAAATCTTCAAACGATACTTCTATGTTACGATGAATGCTCAAAAACATTAATCCATTGAGTCTTTCCTCTCCTGTCGTATTTCTGTCATCGGTTTTGAGTTGTTTCATCTTACTGAATGATCGTTCGATATCAGTAGTCGTTACAGGAATCACATTGTAAATTTTCAGTAATGTAAAAACATTCGGGAAGAATTGTTGTGGACAATTTTTAAGGTGGTCTATTGCTGTTTTTGGCTTCTCGGCTAAATTTTTCAATCTTTTCTGCCACATTTCAACTTCTGCTAAGAACATCTGAAGTGTTCCGTTTAAATCGTCTGCATAGAAATAAAAAAGATGATCGAGACTAAGTGGGGCATTTTATCAGGGGGGGCTGGAAATCCACCCAATCACCCCCCTGGCTACGCGCCTGATTTAGGCACATTATCAAAATGCTTATTTGAGGCCCCAATTTGGGGCGAAGTATTTTATCAAGATATTTATCAAAAATGGTCAATTTATTTTTAGTACCATATTCACCGGAACTTAATCCAATCGAAAACTTTACCAATAATTAAAGCAAGGTTTCATGTCTAGAAACAATCAGAATCCGAATTAACAATCGAAAAATGTCTTGATAACTTACTTTGTCCCAATGAGAGTGATGATAATATCTGCTTAAATTTGTATAACAATAAGAAAGTGGATTGAAAAAGGCACATATGAAATTTTAATCTAGTTTAAGTGAAATTCTCATTTTGTTTGATTTTTTATTTAAATACATACTAATTTAAATGTATGCTAAAAATAATCAATGCACGCTAAAATAATGTTGCTATAGATGAAAACCCCTATAAATAAAATATATAATAATTAATATTTACAAATGAAAATATAATTAATATATTATATATTATAACTTAACAAAAATATTCAATGAAAATAAATAATAATTACATTATGTTTAAATTATAATTAAAATGAAAGTATTTGAAAAGTGAGAAGCAAAAACGAGAGCGAAAAACTATTAACAAAAATACTTTTGCTGCTGAGATTCTTCAATTTGATATTCTGCTCGGATTTCTCCTCCTCCATTTTCCTTAGTGATAATCCCAGCTCCTTGATCATTTGACAGTCCTCCAGCTCAGTTCTGATATCCTTTATCGACTGATACTCTGTTTCAGCGTACGCCTTGCATTCAACAGCATCTTTGATTAATTTACAAACTGCAATTAAAAATTGAATATTGATTCAATTATTTCATTCAATCGAATTAATTAAATTATAAATATTTACCAGTGTCATTATTATTATTATCGTTAATATTACTAATACTATAATCTCTTTCACTGTCAGAATCACTCGTTGACACACCATTCTTTCGAATATCAAATTTGATTGATAATTTATTTAGATTCTCTTGATATCTGTTCGTCCATTCCCGAATCACTTTTTCTAGTAAATTTTCATTATTAACTAAATCCAATCTAAGCATATCTTTAATGCAAGACATTGCTTGAAATTTGAATTATGTCAATTGACAGAGAATCGGTTTGCGTTTTTTGAAGTTGCGGTCGGATGTATTAACAAATTATCGATTAAAACAACTAGAAAAGATTTTCTATAAGAAATAGGATATTGATTTGTGAAAATTGTATTTAAAATTGAAAAATATTAATTTTATTTCATTTATTTTTTTAATTTAGATTTTTTTTATTTTTTAAATAAAAATAAAAAATTTGCAAGTTTTTTTTAATTTCTTTAATCAATAAATTTGAGTGATCTTTTATTAGAAGTGATTTATAATTGGAAATTTAATAAATTGTATTTTTTCTAATCGTTTTTGTGATATAGTTATTTTCGTTTCGAAACAGTCAATTTGTGTAAACTTTAATTATCGAAAGTGATAAGATATGAAGAATAATTACATCATATACAATTGAATCAACTAATTGATATATTAATCAATAATACACTTTTATTAGACAAGATAATTAAATTTCAAAAAGAATAATTGTATTTTTTGCATGTAATTGTGTGATATTGTATTTTGATGTTTATATGACAAGGGGCTGTGCATAAAGTGTGTCATGCTTTTTCCGTATTTCTAGACTCCCCTCCCCCTGTAACAAAGTGTCACAACTTTGTTCACTCCCATAAAAGAAGTATGCTACAACATCTTTGACTCCACATTCCAAAAAATTTTTTACTATTAACCCAGTTCGATTGGCAGATAAGAGAAAATTGAACGCATGACCGAATAAAAAATGGTCTTTATTGACCCACGAATAAAATAAATATAAAGGTTATTAGAAGAGTGAATTTAGAAAGGAAGAATATAAATAAAAATATTTATTTAGTAAATAATCTGTTCTCTGTATGTAAACACGCACGTGGAGGACCCCATAATCACAGAAGCAGTATAAGTGTAGTAAATTTACTTTATTAATATCACTAAGTACAGTAAACTAAGTTATCGTAAACTTTCCGAACTATCATAAAGTTTCATCATTATCATACATTTGACATATCAAATCAAAATTCAGTTTTCCTCTCAAAAGGTTTTCTGGTGCTATGTAAGTGAAATCAGAGGAAGATGTGTGTTTTCTTAGTTTATAGTATATGTCACCTCAAAGTCAATTATGTCTACATCTTCTTCATTTAACCATTCAACATCTTCATCTTTTACAAAAGCAACTATTGTCAGAAGCCCTCTTTGACGTCTGAGAGCAATTCTTGTACTTTATAAACATGTTGATGCTTTTTTCTATTTCAACGGAGACATAATATCAATCAAAAAATTTGTAGATGGGGCTCCCAAGACTACTTTGAAGAAAAGGGCAAAATGCATCATATAGAAGATATGAGAACTTGTTCAATTCTTCTGGAAGAATAATTTTATCCTTAATCATTTAACTGACAGAAAGATTTTGAGAGTTTAGGGTACCTTCATCAGCAGGTTGTGCTTGTTGACCTATAGCATTTTGAATGAATAAAAATGGAGTAGACAGAAATCGTTTTGAAATAACTTTCAGCAAATCACTTCAAAATTTCAAGCAACTATTATCCTCTGTACATTCCACGATTTACAAAAAAATACTGGCTTGTACGAACATGCTTATAAAACCTATCGTGTTTCAATTCAATCTTTCAATTCAGACTCATTGTATTGAATACAATCCAACACTGTTGGATATCGATCAAATATTATATTAGACAAGAATTTTTCAAGCACTTTCGCTACAAGTCCAAAGTTTACTTTCTCAAAGTCTAATTCAATAGTGCGACCTTGAGATTCAAGATGTGTTTCAAAGTGATCATATGACAATATTACATGAGCAAGTTCTTTTATTAACAGTGCCTTTCTGCGTTCCATTCTGTTAAATGCACTTCAACCTGGTGCGTTCGTTGCAACATACATGGCATTCAAGTCATGCTTTTAAAAGTGATTAACTAATAAGTTAATTACCTTGGTACCTTAGATTTTCACCAGGGCCTTCATTAACAATGGTGACAATAATTGGTTTAACATTCTCAGATTTTGTTATGCTATTGAATTCAGGAAATTAAAGTAAATGCTCAAAATCCAGACCATGACTATAAGCAGTTGAGTTTGAGTGTTAGCAAGATCTTACAGATATGTAGGTGGGACCAACATAACCAACAGCATTCGACTTTCCTAGTGCATTAGGCTTTATTACAAATCCAGCTATAACTGAAATAATTAGTTTCATTCGTTCTGCAATAATGAAATAATGACAAGTCAAACTAATCCCAAAGTCCAAGTGCATGACGATAAGGGCTTGTTCTTTTGCAGGAGTTAACCCAATTGGGATTCTTGCTTTGTTATCTTGGCTTAAGAAGCAGACTTGTTCTGGACCAATAAGTGATAAAATTCTTTCAAATGATGAATTGATGTTGTGCAAAACTGTCCAGCAATGTTATTAAGGACAAAAGACTGATTTTCATAAGATTTATTTTTACGAAAAAATTTGTTATTAGTCTTTGATCGTGTATTTTGAAATTCTACGAGAAACAACCAATATTTAAACAAACTGTCATTTATCAAATTCATAAAAATTAAATTAATTAATTTAATTTTAAGACAGTGTCCAAAAATACTTATTGTTTGGGAGGGTTCACAATTTAAATCAGATCACACAAGCATACTTTACATTAAACATTTCATACAAATATTTATAATTTCAAACATACCTTACAAATGTGAAAAGCATGTTTGTCATTTTGAACTCTTATCAGACAAACCGTATATATACTGCACTTTTTGAAATCAAAAAACCATTTTTCTTCAGGTCATCTGTTAATTCCTTGAGAGTTATTATGTTGCGATAAATGCCTTCTTGTTTTCTTTCATGATCTGCAGAATTATAAAGCACTATATTGATTATAGTTTTCATTAGCTCAGGCTGATCTTCTTTTCTTTCTTTTGAAGAATAATCTTAACTTTGGGATACTGCTTGCAAAGTTCATCCAACCTCGTATTTTTCTTTTCACAATTCCGCTACTTACGAGTCTGTTCCAAAATTTTCATTTGTAGCTGAGATTTCAGTTTCTTCTTTTTATCTTCAAAAACTTTTATTTGATCCTACTGCTTAGAAGAAAACATTTATGACAATTTTTGTTTGTAAAGTCTAGTCAAATCATTATTCAGGATGTTAAGCTTCTTTAGTAGCCTTTCTTGCACATGTGTTTTATAATGAAGACTTCCAGAATATGAAGCTGCCTGAGACTGACAAAAAAACGGGACGTCACAGATCTCTTTACTCCTCCCTCCCCCTGTCACTATGCGTCACAAATTTTCTGACCTCCACCTCCCTTAAAACGTGACATCCTTTAAGGACAGCCCTAAGTTATAAATCAGTATGCTCCTCACCTAGACACGTATTTCAGTACACACCTTAACAAATATTATTAAATATTAATATTCTATAATAAATATATGTAATAAATAATTTATCATATCTGTAATACAGTCAACAATCTTCTTGTGTTATATTCTCAAGTACTATATGAATATATCTTATTCATTCATTTTATCTTTAGGCCTTGATTGCCTATTAGATTAATATTAATTTATGACAAATTATTCAAATGTATGTTTGAATAATTAAATAATTAATATATAATGGTAAATATTACGGAAGCGTCCAATTGGATTTTCACGAAAGAAAAATTATTGGAATTTTGTACGAAAGCGAACCAGGACTCGAAATCTGAACTCGTCAAATTGTTATCGAATGAACAAATGAGTCTGTGTATTGACGAACACGAAAAATCGGAAGTCGTTTCTGTTTCTCAACATGATTTGACATTTCTATCGGAAATTCGTGCCGCCGCTGCCGATCCAAGTGTAAGGAGTGTCGGTGACGTATTTCCGCCGGTTCTTCCTCGCCCACGCGGTAATGGACTTCCACCCGCGCGAGATCATCGTCACTGTCATCTACATCGCGTGTAAGGTGCTCGAGTTTCCCGTGTCCATGGAAGCCTTCATCAAGAACATCCCAAAGAACAACGACAAGTACCATTTGTACATCTTCCACTTCGAACTCTTCTTTCTCGAGCGGCTCCACTTCGATCTGTGAGTCTACACGCCGTACGAGCCGTTCAAGACGCTCTTTGTCGCCTGGCGTACCTTCCTCGTCGACCGCAACGCTCTGCGCCAACAGATCCCACTTTTGATACCAACGTATTACGGAAGCGAGTTAATAAGACCGAAGTATCTTATCACCTCGATTACATAATCTCTGGAAAAATAAAAAGATCAAAGTAATAAACCAATCTATAGAGTAATAATTATATTAACACTCTAACTACGAAACGGAAGGAATAAGGACAAAAAATAGAATACTATAGATCACAATAAAAAGAAAAGGTCAGTCAAGGGATTGTTAAATTATCTAAATTAATCAAATTACTTTTCGTTGATCGTCAACGAAATAGTCGATGGTTGGCTAGTTTGATGAATCAGTGAATGACAATATATTAGTGATTTCTTTTATTGATACTTGTAAGACTGTTTCTTATTTTGTTGGAAATTTATTTGAAATTGTAAAAAGAATTTTATCACTCGGAAATCCGGTATTTCTTTTTCGTTGGATAAGAAAACTTTTGTTGGATAGATGTTGAGATTGGAAGAAGAATTTCTTTTTCTGTCTGTTGGTAAGGTTAATTATTTTTTTTCAAATTGATTATGATATTATTTTGGCCTGGAAACTCGAATAATATTTCTTGGATTCAATTTAATATTACTTTATAATATTTCTGATCGATTTCTTGATCAGATTTTAAATTTAAATATTTTGCTAATAGCAATATTTTAATTATTTCTATTCAGCATTAATCACCGCAAAAATGCCGTCCGGACAATCCGACGAAACACTGCAACAGATTATAAGGTGCCGGCATTGCAATTGTAGTGGTCTGCTGCCTGATCATGTATTACTGCTCGTTATCCTCTATTTGATTATCAAGAAATGCTTTTGTAAAAAACAATAAAAAAATAAATGATAAATTTAACTCTATAAAAAAATAATACACACAAAATAAGATAAAAAATAGTTACAAGCAAAAAAAACATTTTCACAGACAAAAAAAAGATTTTACACGCACACACTCATTATTCAGATGGCATAGAAAGTCGGTAAAAAGCCAAAATCCGCAACAGTAAACACTAGTGTTTCATAGATATAATATGTGAGATATAGGTATATTTGAATGCTATTGTAGGCATTTTTAAAAAATGGCTATCAAAAAATATATTATTAATAAAACAATTATTAAAAATTAAACAATTGTTTGTTTAAATAAGCAGATTAATAAAAATACAAAACTTTGAATTTAAATAAAATTTAGAAACTCGCTTTTGGTGTTCTTTTTATAATGATTCAAGATCACAACAGCTATATATAAATATATATGATTGAATGCTGATGTAAAATTTATTTATGGTAATGTAAATGGAAAACTGATCGATTCCTCTAACTCTACAAGCTAATATGTTGTTTCAAATTCTATTGAGCAAAAGACATGCTCTATTCAGAAAATCCAGTATTTTTTAATGATAGGCATATGTTAGTTGTCGGTCTCCGTGTTACTAAATTCAAATGTCGAAAATCCAAAAATAGTCTTATTTCTTGTTTATTTTTTTCCACACAAAAACCATTGGTATATTCAAGGGTGAATTGCATCGTTTTAATACCTGGTTATCAGTCAGATCAACTCTTCCATTTCATTTTCTAAATTCGATGGTTGTCTGTTCGGTTTCATTAAAATTGGATCATCTTTTGTAATAATATTATGTTTCAAAAGTTTTGTACAACCAACTTCCTGCTTATGTTCCATAAATTCTGTATATCAGTTTTTTCTGCCTATCACATGAATGAGAGTCTTATTTATTTGTAATTGATAAAGAATATTTTTCACCTTTTTGGTATTAAGCACCTACTATCGAAATTTAGAACTGCTACTGCATATCTCACTACAATTGCTATATTACTAACTATTTCCTTTATTATTTAGGTTTTCATGTTCTATTTTAAATGAATTGTAAAAGTATTAAAAAATTCTTTACCACACATATTATATAGCGTTACTTTTTCTTAAAAGTTACAATCTTAAATTTTAATAACTTATAAATTTCACTAATTTGTAATTTTAGAAAGACGATTTCTACTATGTTTACAGCATTTTCATTATCAAAAATTTTATTATCATAGCTTAATTTATTCGGAACTATTCCTGACCATTTAATTTCAACTATTGCTCCAGATTACAGAAATAGTCGAACAAATTTGGATTGGAAATCAACAGACAAAAAAGCAAATATTGATCCAAAATATATAAAAGAAAACGTTCATAATTTTTATTCAAAAACTAAACATTAACATTTGAAATTGTGTTGTCTTCTAATATTTGTTTAATATAATTAAACAAATCATTTATTAAAAAGTTTTTTAACAGTTTTTGCATTATCGGTCGTTTGACCGAAACATCATACATACGAAATAAAGTTTAAACTGGGAGAAATTGCCAACATAGACGGAGTTGACCCTAAAAGCAACTTCAAAAAAATATACGTAAAATTCCGACAGAAATCATATTCGGAAAGAAAATATATAGTCGAAAATGTATAGTCGAGACACAAAGTTACATCAAGAGAAGGACACGGAAGACACAACAACCAGATGTAATTTGGAAAACGGAAATGAAATACTAGTAAAGGTGGAAACTAAAATAAAGAGTTAGATAGATATGAATGAGCATATAAAGTGAAATAAAATAGATTACAGAAAGTATAAACTAGGAGATAAAAATGAAAGAATTTTGGATCGAAAGGTGGAAAAATTGCGATTCCTATTTGTTGTTATGTTATGAGGGTTCAAGTTATTTTTTCTGTGTGCTACTTGGTGTTGTCATGGAAGCATGCTGAGTGCATGATAGTTCTTTAAGATTAGCGTCTTATTGTTGTCTTACCTTTGTTGGGAGGAGGTCGTATTCTTATTTTCTCCTCATCGATTTTGGTGCTACTGTCCTTTATGGAGATGTTGGTAAGGTTTGAGTTGGTGTGATCGATGCTTTCGTTGTTGACATCATCTATGTCGATGGGATTGTTTATAATGGGCCTGCTGGAGAATAATTGGTCACCGCTGTAATTAACTTTCTCAATGCTATCCGTGTGTCTGATACTATGGTCATTGTTGTCAGTGATATTGTGGTTATTGTCGTTTGTTGTCGTCATTGTTATCCTCATGGACTTGGAGGATGTTGTTGACGTTGTAGCCAGCGTCATCAATTACAGCGCAATCGTCGTTGCTTTTGTTGGTGGAGTGCGACCAGATTTGACTGTAGTGCAGCGATTCGTTCTGAAAGTAGTGCCAACTGTGTTGCGTGTGGACTTTTTGAGGTGCTCGGCTTCGAATAGTGGTGAGCATCCCTGGTCTGTGGTCTGATCGGGAAGCAGTGCACCGTGTTGCGGCCGACCGTATCCAAAATTTTGTTTGCTATGTGGCGAGTTCGGCCAGTGGAAGGTTGTCTGAGGCAGTCAGTATCACTCGGTGAGTATCCGCAGTGTCTGCAAAAAAAATCTACGCAACGAGCGTTGGTCGCCATTGCTGGCGACTAGAGCCGGCATGATGCTGTTCAGATCAGCAGTCATTTTCTGCAGGAATTGAGTAGGCCTCAAGTTCCCCATCGTTTGAACTCTAAAATAATGCTCGAAACATTCTTCGAATGTTTGAGAATGCATTTTCAACCGCTGCTGGTGCAGTTGACCGTACTGCTGATCGTGGGCCATGATTGTCGGAAGCTCTTTGTGTATGATCCGCAGCTGTTCTACCAGTAGTGCGACTATGATATGGTGGAATCGTAAGTATTGACTTCTGACAGGCCTCAGACGGAAATCCATCAATCTGAGCTATTTGGGCGGTAAGCTGTTTTCATCAAGAAAGAAAGGCGTGGCTGGCAGTGAAAACAAATGCAGTTTAGCCGGTGTTGGCGATTGTAGTGGCCCTGTGTCGACCGGAAAGTCAGTGATGTCTTCGGGATCCACCCACTTAAAAGTGAGATGTGCAATCGAGAGCGGTTTTGGTCAAGATGCCATATTCTCGGAGTGAGAGATTAGGACATAGAGGTTTGAACTCATAATTCAACTTCACTGGGTGCCCTATGCAGATGAAAAGGGCTCTCATTAAGTTGGCCAGGCAGTTTTCGTTTAAGACTCGACTCGTCGTAATGACGTCCCCTCGGTGAATACGGTGATGCTGTTGACAAACTGGCTCGGTGTGTCATATCAACATGGTGTCTGTAAATTGTCGTGAAGCGGTGTACAGAGAACTTGTAAAGATTGTTGCAGATAGGAAAAGTCATGTTTATTGTAAAGCGTGTGTGAAAATTGTTTGTCTTTTTAACTCAGAAAAGCAGCCGTTCGAAAAATAGAAAGTTACCGTGGTTGGATCGCTTAATTCCACTTCTGACAAATCTGCAGTCTGACGGTAATGAAGTTCGGGTGGTCTCTCGATCGATCCCACTCCGGACCGCTTAATCTTAGTGATCATTTCTGGTCTAAGACCCCTCTCAGTCTTTGATCCGTCCTCTGAAAGTCGAGAAGTTTTCCCGACCGCACTCAGACAGTGGGGGTACGCTGGTCTGCTCGCCACTTCCGGCATGTCTCGGAAAAAGTGCTGACTTGAAAGATTAAAATAAGATTGTGTAAGTGTCTGCCGATTTATTTCCTGCAGGAATAACAAACATCTTTGTTTTATAACATTTATTTTTAAATTTTAAACTTTTAATTGTAACGCTTTTGCGTTTAAACAAGCGTCTTTTTATTCAAAAGTTTCATTAATTATTATCACACAATTTTTTTTAAGTTGTTTCTTTTTTATTTCCATTATTAGTGCAACACAGTATTAATCTGATATTTATAAAATATTTTATTTATTATTTTTAAGTGACATCACATTCATTTACACCCTTTTGATTTGACAACAAATAAAATTTCGCAAATTTAATTTTTACATGACTCGATGTAGCTGCTATTTATGTTATTTTACTTGATATCCAATTTTTGAAAGTTATGTTTATTTGTATTTTAAAAACTCCATTATATTTTAAGCATTCAAAATCAAAGAATAAATGACTATTTCAACAGAAAGTTGATTCAAACACCTTTCTTACTTTCAAGATTGAAAATAATATCACTAAGTGTATCAAATGTGATTCAAGTAATTGTTTTCCCAAAAGTACGTATGAAAACAATATTTTTGAGACATACTAAAAAAATAATTATCTAAACTGTATTAGTATTTTAATAATTTAGTACATGATCATCACTACAATTCTTTAGTAGATTCAAATTCGACAATAAGAAACCCTTTTGAGACTGGTTTTATAAACACTGGGAAATTCTTTATACCGAGAAAGTAAAAAAACTTTTGATTATATTAAGCAAGTGTCAAATTACAAAAAAATATTGTAAAATAGTTATAGAATAAATAATAGGAAACTAAATTTAAAATCTTGTCAAAATGTATTATAGGAATTATCTTTTGTCAATTGAATGTACTCTTTCAGAATAGTTGTAAAGTGATATTTCTTTTCAACTGAGTGACATCCAAAGATCCATGATCTTGGTCCACAATGAATTTGAAATGCGTTCTGTATATCTAAAATAGATATTATTCGATCAAGCTTTATATACAAACTATGCTAGGATTAATCATTGATTTTTTAATTGTAAATGAATTAAAAGTAAAGATAAATTAAATGGTATATATATATATATATCTTAATAAGAAATCTAAAAAGTAATGGCAAATTTTTATTAAAATCAAGAACGCCATTATAATCAAATTTTATTGCCGCAATATATTTCAGTGGATTTTCCACCATCTTCAGGCTGAATTATTGTTGTTAATTATTTATTTACATTATTGTTACATTTATTTTTAATAATGAATGGTACATGCAAGTTGATGGAGTGGCAGTGGGGTCTCCATTAGCACCTTTAATAGCTTTAATATTTCTCCAAAGTTCAGAGAAAAAAATCAATTTTTTTGAAGGAAACATGCCTTTATTTTACACTAGATATGTTGATGATATCTTCTTGATTTTTGAAAATAAAAACCATATAGATATTTTTTTACAATTTATCAATCAACTTCCTCCAAATATAAGATTTACCAGTGAAATCGAATCAGGGGGTAAGATTTCATTTTTGGATGTATTAATTGAAAGAAAATCGAAGTGATATGAAAGTGAAGTATTTCGAAAGAGTACTGACATGGGTTTATACAATAATCCTATGAGTTTCTGTGATCTCAAATACAATAAAAATATTGTGAAAGAATTAATTCTTAGAATATGGAATTTATCTTCTACGTATTGTGGCGTGGATTAGGGTATTGTTGATCTTAAAAGTAGGTTAGAAAATAATGGGTACAATAAAAATTATTTAAATAATTTGATAAAAAATACAATTGACTCAATTCGTGAAAAATCTAATAATAAAAATGAAAACATTATAAGTAATGATAGTAGTAATGTAATAAAAACAATAAATTTAAAATTACCATTTTCTGAAGGTGCGTCTGATTTGAAGAAAGGCCTAATGAAAAAAGGTTCCTTCGGGTTTTAATTTGCGGGTGATCTTTATAACTAATAAACTATCGAGATATTTTTCAAATAAATCAAAAACTCCATCGGGTGTCCAAGCTAATCTAGTATATCAATTCAAATGTCACAAGTGTGAATCCTCGTACATTGGAGAAACATATCGTTATCTCCGCACTAGAATAGCTGAACATACCCAATTGAGTAGGAATAAATCGATTCTAGATCACATTAAAAAATGCAGAAATAGAGATAAAATTAACTATGAAACTGAATTTACAGTTTTGAAGAAAAATTTTGACACATCATGAGAGGATAGTCACTGAGGCATTATTAATAAAGTATTTGAAACCATGCTTAAATGTTCAAAGTGAATTATCCAATCATATTAAAATCTTTTAATATTAATTAAAAAAGAGATTAATTGCGTAATAGACAATGTGCCATATAAATTACTTGTAATTTGAAATTTACTTCACAACTGATGATGCCGTAATGTCGAAACATGTTTTGACAAATAAAAATTTTTTTAAATGGCGTTTGTTCTTCCTTTCTCTCTCTCTCTATATATATAGATATATAAAGTGAGCTAATAAATAGAATGAAAAAATAGAATCAAAAATTTTTTATTTAAAAATAGAATTTAAAATTTGTTTTCAGTTCAATCCAGGAGATGATTAACATGTTTTCGAAATCATCGACGTTAAAGGGCATAAGTTTCAGAGTCTATCAGGGAAATAAAAAATGCATAAAGCTTGTATGCAAAACTTTTGGAAGCAGTTTTAATTTTAAATGTTTGCTTTAAAGAAATCATTAATCCTTGTGTTATTACAAGACGCAATATTGGAGAATGAGCATTTTAAGCGTTTTAACATACATTGGAATGTTACAAAGTTATGTTTTTCAAAAAAAACATGAAAATTATAGCTGTTGATGGAACATTTTTATCAGGCCAAAATAAGGGACATTACTTGTGGCTGTTGCACAAGACGGTAAAAATCAATTAACGGATAACTCCATATAGTATCCCGGACACTATTAAATAGTTGATCGCAGAGCGGCAGGTTGAGCTCGGCAGCCACACCCAGAGTTCTTCAACTCGTGTCATGTTGTTGTTTTCTGATTATCGAAATGTTTATCGAAATTTACTGTCCAATCACCGATTTTGGCCCTAAAGAGAGCCATATTTCCTTCGCAAATTTCTACGTTCTCAGCTAAATCCCGGTAGCAGCAGTACTACTCCGTCTGCTGCAGTAAGAATTCTGTGATTTGTCTTTAATCTTCGGTTTTCGATCTTTATTAAAAAAGCAACATTTTGATGGCCGTTATTGTGGGCGGATAATAAACAAAGCTTCAGGCGGGGTATATTAGAATGTTTCAGGAATTTAAATATTTAATGTCTTCCAGAATTAATTCTTGGAAAGTTTTATCTGAAAATGAATTTTAATTGAAAATTAAAATATAACTTTATCAATGTTTTTGTGTTTAAATGTCAGTTTTTTATAAATAGTTATTTAATCTTGCTTTTTTTCGAAATTTTAAATAAATTTTTTTTCGACTTTATTATTTTTTTTAATTTAGTTGAAACAATTAAACAATATATATATA
>MQRK01220810.1:0-11614 GCA_001938485.1 Girardia tigrina
ATTTTTTAATTTTTATAAAGTTCTTTTTTCATTTTTAAAAATATTTTTTTTATAAATTGCTTTAAAAACGATACACCTACTATTTCATGTCCACCTACTATTTGATGTTATCCGTTAATATAAAATATATATATATATATATATATATAAATGTTATTACTTTACTTTACTTTATTATTATATTATTACTTTATTACTTTACAAAATATATAATATAATATATAATATAATATAACATAATAAATAGTATAATATATATATATATACAATGTAATATATAATATAAAATATAATATAATATTTAAATGTTATGTATCATGGTTACGGTAACCATGGTACTTGTGTACATGATTGTATAGATGTTATGTATTATATTGATGTTTAAAGTACAATAGGAATTTTATACATGTCGTTTTTACATGTAAAATAAATGTTATGTATATTGGTTATGGTAACCACGGTACTTGTGATTATACTTGTGTACATTAGGATATTCAATATATGAAAATTTGAATTGCACATTCAAATAGAGAATTAAAATGTGCATCAAGCATATGATATCGATTTATGACACTGGTACTTTTGAAAAATCTTATGTATTGATTTTTGTACTTTTACACATGTGCAACTTAAAAAACACTGTGCTAGCACATTAGAAATGTGTGGCAATATGTACACTATATATTAGCCCTTTCAAAATATTCCTTAGCACATTTGGACACTGTGCAGTGATCGATTAGCACTTTTTTCTACGGTCCTTAGTTACGGGGTCACGGTTGCTATGGATACAGGAACCGTTACCGTGGTTACAGCCGCCTTGGATCACTGTATCCGTTGCTAATGAAAAACGTCCCTTGGTTACCGTTACTATGGTAACCGTGACCTTGGTTACCGTCACCAAGTGAACCGGAACGGTTGCTGCCTATGCAATGGTAACCGTAACCGTTGCTGTGGTGATCGACGCTGTGGTGAATGCCGGCGTTCACCGGCACCGTTACTGTAGTGAATGCCGGCGTCCACCGGCACCGTTGCTGTGGTGATCGCCGGAGATCACCGGCACCGTTGCTATGGAGATCGCGATCGTTGCTAGGGAACCGTCGACCAATCAGAAGCGTTGCTAAGGTGATCGCGACCGTTGCTAGGGAACCAGGAACCAATGAGAAGCGTTTCTAAGGTGATCGAGACCGTTGCTAGGGAACCAAGGAACCAATCAGAAGCGTTTCTAAGGTGATCGCGACCGTTGCCATGGTAACCGTGACCGTTGCTAAGGTGATCGCGACCGTTGCCATGGTAACCGCGACCGTTGCTATGGTGATCGCGACCGTTGCCATGGTAACCCCGCGGGGTAACAGGTTACGTAACCATGGCAACCACGGTAACTAAGGACTACCCCCCTGGGGGGTGATGGAGAACCAGCATTTTTCCCCTACTATATATCAATAATGTCTCACAAGTAACTCTTTCCCAATAATTTTTAAAATTTCTTTCTTTATTAAATATTTCTTTATATATTTCACCTTTGAAAAGATAAACAAATTCTAACAACATCATTTTGGTTGATTTGATTGTAAAAGTCATTGATTTATAAAGGGATTTTATATTCTCAAACAATTTTGTCAACATATATATTTTGGCATTAGATCTATTTATATAATTTTTTTATATAATTCAATAAAAATATCTCATTCATAGATTAAATTATACCATAAATATATATACTTTTCACATATAAACTAAATAAAACATTGTTTTTGTAGATGAAATCAAAATCTTCTGTATTTTTGTGTGACAGATTGAAGCACAAAACTTTTTAAATTTATTCTTTTYAACCCCATATGCTTCCCAATATTTTTGTCACTTTTTTACAAAGATATTCTTGTGTAAATTTTTGTAAAAATATTGGGTGTAAAACTAATTAATTTCTTATTTTTTTGTTATAAAACCMTTTATTTAAGTATAAAAGTGAAAAAATATTTTATTCAAAATATTGTCCATCGGAAGCGGCAACTTTTYCCCATCTGTCAGGCAATTTATGGATTCCATAAAATTGTGACTGATATTGTTAAAGTTGTCAATAAAAATGATGATAATAAAGGACAATCGGGTAATTTTTCTCTGCCTTTATTCGGGAAAAGCAATTCGATGACCKATATTATTCAACGGATCGAATTTCCATGCATCATTCGTTAATGAGACTGATGAAAGTTTGTAAAAATAATGAGCTTCAAAGGCGTAGATTGTGTGACGAATCGAAACTCGAATGCGAACAGTTCTTTTCAAATATGCAAAAGATGATTGCAATTTTCATCAAACGTGACGAATCCAATGAAGAATTCATTTATGCTATCAGACAAATTATTCTGGTGGTTAAAAATGCAGCGAACTCGTTTGGTTTCACGAGATTCTTAATGGCACCCGATCAATATTACGAATTTGGTGTTAGCAGGATTGATTCTGTGTTGGCAGATATGATTGGTGGGGGAGTTCGCAATGTCGGCGGCGCATTGGATGGTGATGTTGGTGCGGCGACTCGCGTTCAGCGATACATTTTCCGTGAGACGACGAACACGTTCATTTTGAATAGTTCGGCATTAGAGAATTTGAGTCTGGTTTTGATGAAACCGATCGATTACGAGATCAAGAAGGTGTACGAAGCGTTCCTGTTCGTATGTGACGACAATAAAGACTGCTTGATCCACTTTCTCATCATCATTAACGATGATGATCAGAACGATAACGATCCGTGGATTTTAGTCCCGAAATACGAGAAAACGATTCTCGAGAGCCATCCCGACAATAATGTCATCATGAGATTCATCGTGGTGGACACCGACGGATCGAGATATAACAAATCAAAATACAAATCGGCACGAGGAACCAAACGGCAAATTTCCGTGTTCCTTAAAATCGATCCAGATAACGGAGATATTATTTTGAATAAGAAATTCTCGTCAAAAACTACCGGGAAATTTTCTTTTAAAGTATCGGCAGTTGACGCGAGTGATGTGTCGAGTGACACCGAGGTCGTCATTAACGTGGACAATATCAACGATAATAAACCGAAGATTGAGATTATTAAGTCGAATCGGACGTCGGACAACGGGTCTGTGTCGATGACTAGGATTCGAGAAAACGAGCCGAGATAGAAGTTGGTGGAGATTAAAGTGACCGATGAAGATTTGAGTGATAATGGAAAGATGAATTGTGAATTGAAAGAATCATCGGTGTTGGAATTGAAGTCGATTGGCAGTAACAGATCTCGATTTGCCAGAAGATGAGGATGAAAAGAAAAGGTTTGAAGGAAAAGAAACAGAATTGCAGATATTCATAAAAAGGCTTTCTGGCAAAACAATTGTCTTGGATGTGAAGAATCAAGAAACAATAAAACACATCAAAGCCAAAATTGAAGACAAGGAGAGAACTCCAAGTACCCTGCAAAAATTATGGTTCACTGGGATAGTTTTAAGAGATGAAATGTCAATAAAGGAGAGCAATATAACTAAGAATGCTACAATTCATCTTCTGCTTGACCTGAAAGGAGGCATTGGAAATGGATGAAGATGAATTAGACAGAAAAATGCTTTGCCGAAGGAGTTAAAAGGATAAATTATTACAATTAAGGAGCAAGCTCGGACATGCGGAATTATCAACTGAAGAACTCAATAGAACAATGGTTTCGTATAATGAATGTTATATTGAAGTGCTGAAGGATTTCGAATCAATAGCAATTAATGTCAAACGGTTAAAGAAAAAGGAGTACAGCCAAATAATCGACAAGGAGTTGACAAAATTAGAAGATCAAAACGAAGATGTGCTGGCAGCTGCAAAGCAGAGATTCAACCACTGCAAAAGCCGTTCATGGTATCTGCATATTTAATCCCAAAGATCGAAAGAAAGATATTTGAGAAATATGTAGTGGAAATGCCTATTTTCAAAAGGAAGAAAAAAGGGTAGCTCAACCAGAAAGAGAATTTGGAAGATCACTATGTTGGGATTTTCAAAAAGGAATTTGCAAAAGAGGAAATGCGTGCAGACACATACATGATTTAACAAAGGAACAAAGTCCAATCAAATGCAAATATTTCGAATCCGGCAATTGTAGATTTGGGAGCAACTGTAGAAACCTACACTCGAAAAAAGATGTTTTAAATTCAGATCAAAATAAACACACGGAAAGTAAAGAAGAACGAAAAGGCAAAACACCAGAAGAAGAGCTTAATCAGATTCCGAGTGGTGGGACATTTGTCACTGATCTCATGGAGGAAAATGAATTCTCTATGTCATTGAGAACCATTCCCGTTTATCTAATAAATAAAGGAATTCGACTCAGAGTGAACCTGTTACTTGACGACACTAGTACAAATTCTTTCATTAATAATAATGTGACTGACAAGTTGGGTTTAGTTGGAGAAACCAAAGAAATGAAAATTCGAGTTTTGAATGGTATCAAATCAGTAAAAGCTGACAGAGTAAATGTTGAACTGAATTCCATAAATGGATCGTTAAGACAAAGACTGAGTCTATTAGTCGTTGGTGACGTAACGGGAGACTTAAAGGTGTGTGATTGAGAAAATATAAAATGAAAATGGCCACACTTGAAGGACATTCCATTTAGAAATTTCGGAAATCAGAATCAGGTTGACGGGCTTTTAGGAACAGATTATTTAAATCTGCAATATTCTATGAAAGAAGTTAAAGGACGATTAAATGAACCAATAGCTCGATTGACACCACTCGGGTGGTAAAGTTTTGACAGAGAGAAGTCATAAAAGGAGCAACTTTATGATGTGCTTCTTTACTGGAGAGAGACAACATAAGTCATAGGAATCAATTGAGGCAAGTCGATTCAGGGCACATAATCGTGAACGACCGTTCAGGAAAGACCGAGTCAAAGGAGAAGAATATAATCGAGTCAAATATTTCAAGGTTCAATCAAGTGTTAGCTTTAATCGATTTTCAAATGCTCCTCCGTTCAGTAATAAAAATGGTTTTAAAAACAACAAAATTGATTACTTGGATGAACATTGTAAAAATCGAGAATACAGAGGATCAGATTGTTTTAAGGGAGAAAGATTATTGTGTAGATATCGAGGTGTTTACCGACAACCAAGCGACAATGATTGAGGCAAAAATGCTAACGAAGGATTTTTTAACAATATGTCATTCGACAACCGTGAAATTCCTATTACTGAAAAAGAGCCAGATTCATACAAAGATTATGATGAGGCATCAGTCAACAATGAAGCAAATCATGAACCGAATATTGTGGAAAATGAAATGATTGATATAACAAAATCGAATTGGAGAGAAATTGAAGATGATACTGTGAAAATAAAAACCACTGGGATTAAATTCCTTGGACAGTGGAAGGCTCGCCATGGGAAAGATCGGCTAATAAATCAGAATAGTAAAGAAATTCAAAAATCAAATGATTGTCCAGATGTTTTCAGTGGAACAGATGACAACAGAAAAGAAAGATCTACTAAAGAACATACTGATGACCATGATGCTTATAAAAATCAATACGGTCGTCAAAAGCAAACGCTCAGAATGTTAGTTCGTTTTAGACAAATGTCATGGCTAGTTGAGTGCAAGTTGTCATGGCAAGGAAAGGGTGAGTGCTCATGGTGAGAAGAGTGTGAGTGCTCGTGACGAATTGAGTGCTAGTGGTTGTCAAAAGAATGGTATGGGCGGATGCAGCGAGGAGAACACTGTCGGCACGAGCGAGGAGACGGCGAGCAGAGGGTCAACATAGTCAGGACAATTATGATAATTAATTGCTTCATGCGGGGGAGGAATGGAAGATTAAAAAAAATGAATCAATTAATTATCAAATTATAATTGTAAAAAACATTTAATTTAATTATTATTATTAGTGTAAAAAAATTCAAGGTCGAATTTGTTTAAATCGACCAATTTAATGATTACTATTATTTATTGTAAAACGAATTTTTTTTGAAATAAAGATTAAAATAATTGTGAACGTGACTCGGCTAATTTAAATTCGTGTTAAATTTCAAATATTCATTTTTTGCAAAACGGCTGATTTAATGAATCAAAATTTCTCAAAGTGAATCAAAGTCCTTCTGTAAAACAGAAAACGCATCCTTTGAAACAGAAGATATTTTATATTTACAATGTAACCAATGATGAAAAATGTTAGGCACCTCGCTGTAGGCGGATATGTCTAAAAAAATGCCAACAACTGGTGCTGAATAAATGAGAATATCACTTCTGAAAGAAACACAATAATGATCTCCCGATGATTGCAGTCACTATCTCTCATTACACTCAATAAGCACGCGTATCGGATGGACACCGTGACGACATAAAAATAAAATTTTTATGTTTTTCTAAAGATAATTAAATTGTCAGCAAGTCACAGAAAAATATTTATCAAATGATCACACGATTAATTGATACTGAGTATTAATTTTTTGCATGTTTAAATTTAATTTTGATTTTTTAAACAAATTTCCGATTTATTTAAATTTGATATTTTATTTAATATATTAGGTTGAGGAATAAGTTCCCGCCGTTTTTTGAATTTTTAATCAATTTAATATTTAAATCAAAATTTTTGATGTAATGTTATGTGTTATTTGAAAGCTATTGTTTTGCTCTAAAAAATGTTGTACTTTGTGTTTTTATTCAGATTAATTTTTGTCGATTTTAGACCATTGAAATGGAGTGTCAAGTCGACAAAAATGAGCATTTCCGACGCCATCTATTGTTTGCGTATAATCGAGGCGTCAAAGCCGCAGACGCTGCCCGAGAGCTTTGTGCTGTATACGGAGAAGGTGCTATAGCTGATAGAACCGCTCGTGATATGTTCTTAAAATTTAAAATTGGCAATTTTGAACTCAAGGATGCACCTCATTCAGGATGACCAAATGAATTCGATGAAGAGCGTTCGAACAAACTTTTGCATGAAGGCGCACGTCAAACCACTCGAGAATTGGCGGAACAAATGGATTGTAATAAAATAACTGTCATGTACCACCTGAAATCAATGGGAAAAGTTCAAAAAATGGGATCTTGGGTCCCACATCTTTTGACCGAAAACAATAAAAACCAGCTATCCACAATTTCGGCGAGTTTGCTTGCCCGTCATCGCTCTACTCACGGTCATAATCAACAATTTCTTTATCGAATTGTAACGGGTGATGAAAAATGGTACCTGTACGTCAACATGAAACAGCGCAAAGAATGGCATAACCGAGAAGAACAATCGACACCTCGAGCAAAACAGGATCTTCATCCAGGAAAGACAATGATATGCGTTTGGTGGGGTTGGAAAGGGATTATTCATTAGGAATTGCTTCCCCAAAACCAAACAGTGAACGCAGTACTTTATGTTCAACAGCTGCATAGACTCAACGCCGCTATAAGATAAAAACATACGGATCGACAACATGACCTTATTTTGCAACACGACAATATACGTCCTCCTATTGCCTGACTGACAAAAGAAGCCATTCAAACGCTTTTTTAGGAAGTATTACCGCACCCTCCGTATTCACCTGACTTGGCTCCATCTGATTTTCATCTTTTCCGTTCGCTTTCTAACGCTGAATTCTTCGCTTCAAGACCGGACGATTTCTACCAAAAGAGGCATTGAAAAACTCGTTGAACGTTGGGAAGAAGTCGTGAACAATGGTGGAGATTATATTTGTGATTAATTTGTAGTAACTTTTTTGTTAAAAAATAAAATTTTAATTTTTCAAAAAACGGCGGGAACTTATTCCTCAACCCAATATATATATACATCGATATAATTATTTATATTTAGAATTTTAAAATCTGGTTTATGCAACTGAAATATTATTCCTCATAAATTTGTTTGAATAATGAAAGTTGTATTAGAAATAAAGTTTTGTGTTAAAGACAACGTCTTTTGATCAAGAACCCAATAGAGTCAATTTTTATATTTTAATGGTCACAATGTGAATAAATCTAATAATAAGTGAGTATTACTTCAATTGATGTTTTCTAAAAATTGTGATGCGATACAAGTATAAAAATCTCAGATTTTAAATCAACATGCTAAAATTAATCAGGAAAACATCAACTCACTTAAGAAAGTAAAACATTTTTTTTGAAGTGTTATGTGACTAATTGCTTTTATTATCTTGGGTTCAAAAATCCAAATTTTCAACTTTCTTCAGTAATCTCCATCGCAACTGTAAAAACTAATTAATGTTATCATTACCGAATACTTAAAGTCAAAATACTTAACTCTCCTAAATTTTTGAATCAAAATCTAAATAAACAACTTTTAACAAATTATTACAAATTAATTCATCTCATCTTGCGCAAGACCTTTCAAAGTGACGAATATTCTGGAGCACATCCAAGATATATTAGTGATAAGACTACTATCTAACGAAATGGCACCAACATACAAAAGGATTTCGGCTGAAGTGAAAGCCAAGAAGCTCATTTTTCAGAGGCCTTACAAAAGAAAAGTAAAATCATGGAAGAAGAGACTCTAAATTTTGAAAGGTTTGAAAAATCAGCTAAGGTATATTTGCAAATGCAAAGAAGTTAGCTGCAAAGCTGAAAAAAACACAAATGAACGGGAAAATAAATTGAACGATGCCTTCTGAATCACGGATTGAAATACAGTGACGTGAAGAAAAAAAATAAAATTTACAGAAGTAAAAGAGAAACGAATACCATTTAGACATATAAAATTTCGTCAGTTTTGTTGTTATTCAAATTTTATTTTATACCCATAGAGGAGTGTTGCCCAGAAAAGGGCCTTAGTGATCTTCAATCTGCTCTTGAGATGAATTTCTTTGAGGTTAAAAACTTAATCATTGCGTTTGTTGATATACCAATGCGGCTTCTGATTTCTTCTTCGCTTCCCCCATTCTCTGTGATAGTACAGCCTAAATATTTGAAACTCCTTACTTGTTCCAACTTCTCCCCTTCAATGAAAATCTCCAGTTTAACCTCGTTGTTATGGTTTCCTGAAACCATTACTTTGCTTTTTTGTCTGTTGATTTCCATTCCGAAATTGTTTGACGCTTTGTGTAATCTGTTCGTGAGTTCCTGAATCTCTGCCTCATCTTTGCCGATTAGGTCTATTTCATCAGCAAATCGTAGATTGGTTATTCTTGTTCCTCCGCAGCTTATTCCAACATGGTCTAGATCTTCTATTGCTTCCATAACCATTCTCTCAAGAAAAAGGTTGAACAGTGTTGGTGAAAGAATGCAACCTTGTTTTACTCCTACTGATGATTTAAACCAGTCGCTAAATTGGTCACTTGTCAATACTTTTGTCTTTGCATCTTCGTAAAGGCTCTTAATAATATTCGTGATATGTTTTCCTATGTTGTGTTTATTCATTGTGTGCCATAATGCTTCGTACCACACCTTGTCAAAAGCTTTTTTGAAATCTATAAAGTTATGACAAATTATTCGTTTGGGGTCTCTTGTTTTCTCACAAATTAGTCTTAAGTTGGTTATCTGCTCCGTAGTGCTGCAGTCTCTTTTGAAGCCTGCCTGCATCTCGCTAAGAACTTGCTCCACTTTCGGTGTGATTCTTCTTTGTGACACTTTCAACATAACCTTTGATGCGTGACTAATCAAACTAATCGTTCTAAAGTTTTATTTTATTTATATTTTTAATATTATCGGTTTTATTATACTTAAAATTAAAATAAACTTTTTTAAGTACATATATTTTTTGTTTTTTTTTACATTTTTCTTGTTTTATTGTTAACTAAAATTATTATTTTTATTTTACATTTGTTTTTCTTTGAATTGTTATTGCGCCATTAGTTTGCTTTGTATAATCTAAAATGTGTCAGGAAAGAAAAAATATATATTCTCACAAACAAGATATATACAAAATGTATATTCAAGACGAAATGAAACCATTTAATTAGAGAGAATAGAATTTCTGGTCCAATAGAATAAAAACTATTGTTAAAGTTTCTTTATAATATCAAAATATACAATTCGGTAACATTTTTTAGGGTTATGAAACGTACAGTTCAATACTTTTTATTCTTGTTTCAAATGGTACTTATAGTGACCATGTTAAGGGTAGTGAAGGTCTCCGATGACAATGTTACGTACAATACGGCCAAACAAAATTGTGAGAACAACAAACTGAATTTCCCCTATCTTAAAAGTAGTAATGAATACAAATCTTTCAAGAATGAAATAAAAAATATTGAAATGTAAATTATTTAATTGTTAACTCAATCATAAACGCTGTAAATAATTTGTGTCAACGTTACACAAAACCGGATACAATTGAAAACATTAGTTTCAGCTCGGAAATATACTTTGTTTGTATAGATGGTAGAAATCATTTTATAAAATATTAATATAAATTCTTATATATAAATGAACATTATTAAACGGAAAAAGAAATTTTTTGAATGTGAAATATTTAATCATTATTAAAATAATCTTCATCAATAACCTTTTGATTTTCTTCAAGATTTCTTTGATCATTTCTGTCATCAAAAAGCGTTAAAATATTAAAAGTAATCAAATAAAAAAATATTTGAGATAAAATTAGTAAAGAATTTTCTTTTCTGTGTTTTTCCAAATATTCGTCTACCAGAAGAAACCGGAAGAGCTTATAATACTCTGTTTTTATTTTCAAGATTTATATATTATGAATTTATATTTGAATATATGAATGAGTTGATGTTTACAAAGACACAATTCTTTAAATATTTAAAATATACTTATGACAATAATAAACACGAAAGAAATAAATTAATATAAATCTGTAATGTTGATACTGTTCTTTCTTAAATAATCGTACATGAAGGATGTGGATGTATTTAACGTAAAACAATTATTTGTCGCTTACTTTCAATGAAGAGATCTCAATTGCATTTACAAACATTTACAAATTAAAAAATATTTTTATTTTATTGTATCTTATTACAAAATATTACATTATATTATAATTTTAATATTATTAAAACAAAAATGTTTAAAAGACTGAAATTGCATTTTCTGCGAAAAGTTCATAATTTAAAAAAATAGTATATATATATATATATATATATATATATATATATATATATGTATCATTGAATATAATGACAAACTGTTACTTTAGATTTCTTTCAAAATTTAAAGATTTTAAATGGTTTTATTTTGTCCATTTCAAATGACAATTAATGAGTCGTGGTGCTTTATTAATAATGATTCAGAGAGCTGCCGCTCATAATACCAATGATCAAAAACCTTGCTTGATTGACTTGATTATGAATGCTCACTAATTCAGGTTTTTAAATATTCTTTATATTCTTTATATTTATATTCTTTCCAATTCTCTTCCTAGACGCTTTGAATCTTTCAGAATATGGTATTTTGATTATTATTTTGTACTCTTTCATGTTTTATTCCTCAAATCCTTTCTTAAATCATGTCTACGTACATACTTCGTCCAATATAAAGTTCATGCTATGATCTATATTTTTAATGAACATGTTGTCCCTGAAGCGTCTTCTAAGAATATTTAAACTAAGATCTTCGATTTTAAAATTGGAAGACGAATTTCAAATTCTGTTAAGTAGAACATTCATCATATATATATATATATATATATATATATATATATATATATATATATATA
>MQRK01220816.1:0-20871 GCA_001938485.1 Girardia tigrina
TTTAACTAAGATTGGGTCAACAGGGGTCATCTAGACCCTTCCTATTATAACGCATGTAATATAAATAATTTTCTAAAATGTATTAAATTAGCATTGAAGTACGACACTTGGAAACATTTGAAATATAATTTGAATTTACTAATAAATATATTTTCAAATTTTTTATCAGTTTTTAACATTAATATGAATAAGATATTAATTGACATTACAGTCTCAAAATATGAATTATTTTATTTTTGATACAAAAAGATTTCATTACAAACCTTATGTAAAAAAAAGGTATTTTTGACCCCTATTGAAGCGGTCCATAGTAAACATTGAGTATGAATATATTAAATATGAGTTTTCCTTTAAATCTTGATAAACCGTCCACAGGTCTGTATAGCATTAATGTTTTTGCAGGAGCCAACGAGTTCACCGAAAATCAATTCAAGCATTTCTTATTGATCTGTTTATCGAAACCAATTCGATTATAATTAATTTTTATGACGATGACGAAAAACGAATAATTTTATAATAATAAGCGGCTTGAAAGATGATGTTGACTTTACTTTAAAGCTTCGAATGCTTCCCCCTCTGGCTTTTATTCCAACTACAGAAGTCGTAGTCGCATTTGATGCTCTTTGCGAGAGTAATATTTTACCTCAGGAAACGTAGTCAGTCATCGATTACTTCGAAGACACGTCCATGGCATCGTCAGGATCGCTGTCAACCAATGTTTGCATATGCAATGTAGACTTGCTATGATGGTGTTCTTCAAGGGATTCCCAAAACCAACAACAACATCGAAGGATGGAACAGAGGATTCCAGCAACTGATATCTGCAAGCCATCCCAATATCTGGAATTATTTTGGTATCGAAAAAGAACAGAGTCTGAACAAGGTACGCATAGAGCAATATACTAGCGGTCAGGAACCTCCTCGTCAAAGGAAAAAATATCGGAATAGTGCAGAAAGGTTGAGAAGAGTTGTTGCCGGGTGGGATCAAAATGTAAGCATTTCTGAATACTTTCGTGGAGTTGCACATAAAATTGGATACTAATTATTCATTAAAAAGAATGTGTTGTGATTTAGAAAAGTTGTTCGAAAATGTCTCATTCTAAAATCGTGTTTTCAATAAATTTATCGTTCTAAAATTTGTTTTTAATAAATTGTCATTCAATGAATTGATTTTCGGGGAATTTACCTACACCCGTTTTTTGCACGTACTTACTCAGACAGCAACTAAACTCTGATCGCGACTGTGAGTGTACTCGTAAGAGGAATAAGATCAACACAATCATCGTCTAAATATTCTTTTGTTGAATTTTACTCATTTATTTTTAATGCGATCAAGTCACAAATAATACGTTTTACTACGTTCATTACTTTTATGTGGACTTGCCAACAATCAATCCTCTCTTTTAAATTATAAAAATAATCAAAGTCAGTTTGGGGACAATCTTCTGTTGAATACAATTTCACCGATATGAAGAGCAGAAATTTAACGTACCACGCCTTTTTTCTTATGTAAATTTAGTACAATTAAATCAATATATCGTTCAAAGCTGCACCACCATATTGTGGTTATACTCCAAATGGTTATACTCCAACTTCGTCGGCGAAAGTCAATTTGTATCTTATTCTTTGTATTCCTTTATATTCGATCACTTATCCAAGTCAGGTAGAACACCTCCGCAAAAGACAGCGTAGTATGAACTCTTTCTTCATCAAACCATTTAGTGACCAAAATATTACTGTGGACGTCAACGTTGTAGTCGGTACTTTTGTGTCCTTAACGTTCCAGTGATTCATTAGTCTGCAAATAAACATTGCCGAAATTTGATTGTTCGTATTGTACCAGTAGAGTAAATGCGTAAATTTTGGAAGTGCTGAATAAGTATATAAATGTTTTAAATTTTTAGAATATACTTTGGTATCTGTAAAACAACCCCAGTACCAAGACGTAGAGTGTTTTGGCATGTTGAACCTTTGTCAGGGTATACTTGAACATCACAAAATATGCCACTGGATATAGCTCGGGTGGAAACCCTTCATCATAGTGAATGACACCAATACCATAATGTATAGTTTGAATCCTTGTTTCTATTTGTCAGTAATGATAGTTGAATGCTTGTTTGATAATTCGCATTATCATTTTAATTCCGAAACTGCTAATTTTCCGATTTGCTCATCTATAGTCCAACTTCATTGGTCTGGATTGCATATCGAATACCATTACAAATCATCAATAGCAGTACAGATTTCCGCTGGTGAGAATGGGAATGATAAGCAGGGAGGTGTGACTTTGAATTTTCTCCAGGATGGGTAAATGGAGCAGGAGAAGTGTCGGAAGTTAAGAATCCATTCGCTGAATTCGAGATTCTTACAGACTGAGTGTACGCAGTTACCGTCCACAAATAATTATATAGATTTATTATTACATCACCAGATAAATCTTTTTACTTTGTTCCCTTATTTCATATGGAGAATCTTCATTGTTTGCTTCTTCTTCATCCTCCAAATCAAGGTCAGGTAATGCTCAATTCCGTATTCAGTGAAGAATGGCATATGGAATCGTTATGTTTTAGTGGTGAGCCAAAGTATTCATAAGCAATATAATTATCATTTGTAATCAGCCGTGTTATATCTTAGCCCTGCATATCAAATATATTTTCGGCTTATTAATTTTAAACTCTCTTCTACGCATTTAATCAGCCTCGCTCTGTTCAAATATCATTGTAGAACTGTAAGTCTGGCAAATTTTTTCGCTTTCACGAATGCTATATACAACAAAACATATGTTCAATAGGTGTTAGGTAAATAGACCGACGATACATCAATACGCTGTACTCATAGTCATATCACTTTAGTTGCAATATCGCCCCCATACGGCCACTAATACACTCTGGGAGGGTTAAAACTGTTTGATATGATATACATTTATATAATATTATGTTATAAATAATATTCTCAAAAGAATATATTGTTAACAGAAGATAAGATTAAATAGGACAGTCGTAATCAGAGAGTAGGTAACGTAGGTAAATATCAAAGAGTCCAATGATGCCGCATACCAGTGACGCAAATTTATCTAATAGATATTCGATGTTATTTAAATATTCTTACATTAGCGTGTAGAAGATTGGCTCATAATGTACAGAGGGAGTTATACCTTAAAGAAGAATTCTATTTACGACACTAGTTCATTCTAAAGGAGAGGCAAGTTACTCTCTGGATGAGGTCGGTGAATGACCCAAGGAAGATCATATATTTTAAACTAGGATGGATGTCTCAAAAGAAGCGAAAAGAGAAGATTTATCATTAATCTTAGCGTCTTCTTGAAGATTATCAGATTACTTCAGAGATTCTTGGTCAGGGTCCATTAGTAAGTATTACAATTTTAAATATTTCTTACTTATAAAAAATAGTTCTTCACTGATAAAAAGATGGTTCTCGGATCTCTTATATTTATAATGAAAACATTAAAATTCATATTTTTCTGATTTTTTTCATTGATTTTTCAAAACTAGTTTGTTCTAATTATTTGTTCTAGTCCGACAAAGAGAAGACAAGGTACTTAATGGTTGTATACTAACTGAGCCCCCTTATTGAGTTATTTGACTTTGTAATCGAACAAAATATCTTGACGGTTTAGAACTATAAAGAAGACAAATATGACTTAATATTTTTATTATTACAAGTTTGATTGTCCTCGAGACAATCTTTGTCAAAGCTTTCGTAAGATTGCATCCGTCTAATTAATTAATGACTTTAATCTTATTATCTGAGCAAAGGGATAATTACTTAAATTGTTAAATATTTAGTCAACATGTTATTGGTTAAAAATTAAAATGATTATTATTTATTTAAAAAATATTAATTCAATTTATTTATTTCAAAATTGTTAATAAAATTAATTAACTTATTTAAAATTTTACAATTATTTTAAATTAGAAATAAATATAAGAATAAGAATTAAAATATTAATCATCCATCTTGGTAGGAGAGACACAATTCCAAATCAATATTCAAACACAAAACATCAAACATTAAAAATATTCCTCATGAAAACAAAACGAATCATGGGTGTTCTGGTAGTTTTTTACCCACTGTATTAAAAGAAAAACTATTCTTGATATTTAATAAATGTTTTATAGGTTAAGTTCATACAATGATCATAATCTTCCAGCAACAATTGGCCATAGAAATAGTCATCATTTTAATAGCAGTAAGAATAGATGATACTTGATATTATTTATACAGGATAGCCAAAAAGTAACCGTCGAAAATAATTGCATAAAAAATTTGAAATTTATATTCATTTTAAAAATTAATTTTAAAATTTTAAATTCATTTTTGAAACAAAATTTCAATTGTATTGCAGACATAGAAGCAAGACTGTCAAACGAAAAGCGTGTTTTAGTGTCAAACAATAATATTGCTCTGACAGTGTTGCAAAGGTTATTCAAAGCTTGAAAAAAACTTATGGTTCAAGTGTAAGATGGTATACAATTAAGGACTTAGGTAAATTTATTTGAAGATGCAGGCAGTGCGCATGAGAGTACTCATACTCAACAAAATTCATCGGTGAATGAGGAAAACAAGGAGCATTTATGTCACTGCTCTCGCAAATTATCCAAAAATCTGAATAACGTTTACGTTGCATATTGAACTTATAACATACAAACCTTCAGAACATTATTGAAGTTAACATTTAGAAGGTTTAAAAATATGGAGACTATGATTGTACCAAGAATTAAGTGAAGATGATTGTGACTATCGACTCGAGTTATATGAAATGTTTCAAAGTCTATGGGAATATGACCCTGTCATTTTTATACAAAATTATTTGAAGTATTGAGGCTCCTTTTTCATTAAATAGCCTTGGTATTATACATAAATGCGTCTATTATTCTATGGATAATTATCCATTGGTAACGTAAGAAAATTGTGGTGGCAAAAAGATGGCACTCCATTCAATTTATGCTAGCGAGGATCATTAAAGACTAGAATTTGTTTCTGGATAATGGATAGACAGGTGTGGGCCACTGGATTGGCCGCCCCTAAGTCCATCTATAACACCTATGCATTTGGCTATTTTGGAAATTGTCAAAGAGAAAATTTATCAGCAGGAAACAAAAAATGTTTCCCAATTGAAGTTATTAAGAACACCAATATGGGTTTTCACACATATATTTTTATCACAATTTAAATTGTCTTTTGGATAATCTTCAGCAAAACTTTCATAATTTAACATCTTGCTAAACTAATATTTTTTTGTTAATGTCTTGTTAATAAACAATTATTGGAACAAATTTTCATTTTAAATGATTTTCAGATTTTATTTTTAAAGTTCTAATTTCATAATTTTGGTAATAATTTTATCTAAATATTAATTTAATTTTAAAATGATTTTATTTAAAAAAACATTAATTGAATCAATTTAAAAAATTAGTTGAAAGTTGTAAATGAATTTGAAAAACAATGCCAATTCGTTAAAATTAAAAGTTGAAATCCAATTGAAAATGTTTATTAATTTCGACGGATTAACCATCATCGTCAGAACACCTAATTTTTTTAAAGAAATGGACTTATATACTGTCGGTGATGATTATGCAATCAATACGTTTTTTAATGATTTATTGGTGATGTATTGATTGCATAATAATTACCGACAGTATATAAGTCCATTTCTTTAAAAAATTAGTTGTTCTGATGATGACGGTTAATCCGTCGAAATTAATAAACATTTTCAATTAGTTAAAAGTTATTTTCTTTATTTAAATTTTGATATTAAAATTTGAAACGATTTAATATTTTAAAAGGTTTTTAATATATCTTATAATGTAATTTAAAATGCAAATTATACTCGAATAATTATTTATCCCAAACATTCAAAATATTAATTTTCCATCTGAATGGGAGAAACACACTTCCAAATACTAAACTCAACATACCAAATTTAAAATATTCCTAACAGAAGCAAAGAATTACTTCATATATTAACTCTACCGCTAGAATTTTCGAAACTTATCTCAGTCATTTTTTATCATTATTGCGTTTAAATATAAAACTGTTACAATAAAAACTTTAACGTGTTGCTTCTTTTTCTTGGATTAATTTTCGACGGTAAATTCTTGGTCAGTATAAGAATACATGACGTATAATAATAGTATTATGACCCGAGCACTCCATAAAGGATGATAGAAACTCATTAACTTATTATGATAACCGTAATGTATTCTTTTTACTCTTATTTGATCTTCGAATTGCACGAAAAATAGAAACGAAACTAATTTACAAACACACTTTTTGATGTTTATTTGGACAAAATGGGTCAGTCACATCGAGGCACGGTTTCGAAACGTAGCCAGACCCGATACCGGCATCCTCGAACAACTTGACAAAGAATTTGTATTGCCATGTATCTTTAAAGCTGTTGAAAAAATTCTGAGAAATATTGAAAGATTTCCAATCAATTTTTATTGATTGATGCGCATCGATACTGAAAATAAATAAGAGGTTAAATATTGAAGGGTCCTTTTTGAAACTGATATCAAGCAATTAGATAAAAAGATTTACTCATATTTGGGTATACTGAATCTGGAGTATGGACCCAAGAGTTTGGATCCTTCCCAGAAGCAGTTTAAAGGGGTTATGATTTTGCATGGCATCATATTTTCGATTGGAGCCTGAATATAAAGGATAAATGCTGTTGGAATTGTAGATGCACAGGGTTCCAAGGTCAGTTTTGACGGTAATCAAATACAAATCGCCACTATTTAAAAAAAAGTTTAGCAATTAATTGATATTCATTTATTATAAATCTAGTGGCGATAATTATCGGTTCTTACTGTCAAAACGCAAATCAATACATGATGCTTGGAACGTTGTAAAGATCAGAAAGTGAACCAAGGTTATAAAAAGAATACTAACTCGATAAGATTCGTCAAGGTAATGCATCTTGGGTAAGTGGATTTTCTGACAGAAATGAGAAAATGTGAAGGTCCTGCTCTCATATCTTATTGTCAGATTGATAATAATTTGAAGCAGCTGCAAATGCTCTAAGAAATATTCGGTAGATAACAAGTTATCCATCGACACCTGAAGAACGGTCTCAACGGATCCTGCGTCCAATTTGGCACCAGACGTTTGTGATATATAGGATGTCTCGTTGTACAGCTCTGAGGAATCTGAACAAACATCTCGTTAAGACCAATTCACTCAATAACATAAAACAATTTTTAATAATTTCTAATACCAATTTTTAGTAATTAAAAACGTCGGATAATGGCATTCGAATATCTCAGTGTAATCGTGTGAAAAACAATGTTGTTTTAATGTAATAATTCCATTATATAATCAGACCTGTCTCTGGTTATCGGTTAATTTAAACAAATAATTAAATTTTAGGTTTGAAAAATAATAAATATCAGTTCTACCGAAAAGGGCAGTAATTGGCAAATTGGTCTACAATAGACACTGTTCCTTATATAGACTAATTTGTGCCATTAGGAAACCTTTCCGCCAATAACTCTATGGTGAGTTAGTTCAAAATTCATCTTGAGAAATAATTTATTTAGAAAATTCAAATTTGATATACTATAATTTCCAAAATTAATTCTACTATCCAAAAACCATCTATAAAATTTATAAGAAGAAAATGCAATTTAAAATTACCAAAAATAAATATTTCTAATTCATAATTTTTCAAAAAATAAAAAATTAAAATAGTAATTTTAAATTTAATTAAATTTTAAGGGAGAATACACGACAGAAGATGGACATAAGGTGTGGTACTGCGGTCATGAAAATAGGAAACAACACGGTGTGAGATTCATAGTGGACAAGCGTACTACAATCAATGTGAGGGAATGCACACCATTATTAGAGAGAATAATTTCAATCAGAATTTCCAGTAAACCATTCGACACTACTATCATCCAAATCTACGCACCAACAACTGACTACGAAGAGGAAGTCGTTGAAGAATTCTATGAAAATCTGGAGACGCTCATTGCCAAGACTCCAAAGAAATACCTTATCATTGTTCTAGGCGATTGGAATGCACAGATTGCGGAAGGCATTAACCACTCCTCAGCCGGAAAATTTTGACATGGCATCACAACTGAGATGGGCATGATACTCTTAGACTTCATTAAAATTTGCTCCCTTGCTGCTACTAGAAGACCAGCAGCCACAAAAGCTCTGTGACGAGTTCACAAATATTATCACAGATACTACCAAAAGGATTCTGGGAAAAAGACGAAAGACGAAGAAACCCTTGATCAGTGAAGAGGTATTGAAATACTGTGATAGATGACGTCAACTGAAAAGCAAGAGAAATTACGGCGAAGAGTACATGCAAGATTACAGGAAGGTGAACAAGGAAGTTCGGAGACTACTGAGGAAGGCCAAAGAGGATTGGACTTGAAGAACAAGCAAAATTGATAGAAAGTACTTTTGAAATAAACAATTCTAGAGAAGCATTCAAGACAATTAAGAAACTGACCGAGCCAGGAAGAAGACAAATAAATGTAAATGAAGATCAAGATGGAAATATACTTACAAAAAGTACAGAGATTGCTCAAAGGTGGAAAGATTATTGTAGCGAATTATACAACTTTAAAGCAGATTTCGACAGGAGCGTTATCTCTGAAGATGTTGAAACAAATGGAGATGACGAAGATCATGAATGCGAAATATTAAGATCAGAAGTAGAGGCTGCCATAAAAGGTTTGAAGAGGAACAGAAGTCCAGGAATGGACAACATCAGCGCGGAACTAATTCAGGTGAAAATACAGTGACCATTCTCCATACAATATGCAACAAAATTTTAAAAAGTGGAGTTTGACCCTCACAATGGACTGAATCTATCCTCATTCCATTACCGAAGAAAGCAAATAGTAAAAAGTGCAGCGACTTTAGAACGATTAGTTTGATCAGTCACGCATCAAAGTTTATATTGAAAGTGTTACAAAGAAGAATCACACCGAAAGTGGAGCAAGTTCTTAGGGAGATGCAGGCAAGCTTCAGAAGGGACCGCAGCACTACAGAGCAGATAACCAACTTAAGACTGGTTTGTGAGAAAACAAGAGACCACAAACGAATAATTTGTCATAACTTTATAGATTTCAAAAAAGCTTTTGATAGGGTGTGGCACGAAGCACTATGGCGCATAATGAATAAACACAACATAGGAAAACATATCACGAAAATTATTAAGAGCCTTTACGAAGACGCAAAGACAAAAGTGTTGACGAGTGAGCAATTTAGCGACTGGTTTAAATCATCAGTAGGAGTAAGACAAGGTTGCATTCTTTCACCAACACTGTTCAACTTTTTTCTTGAGAGAATTGTTATGGTAGCAATAGACGATCTAGACGATGTTGGAATAAGCTGCGGAGGAACAAGAATAACCAACCTACGATTTTCTGATGACATATACCTAATCGACAGAGATGAGGCAGAGATTCAGGAACTTACGAAAAGATTACATAAAGCATCAAACAAATTTGGAATGGAAATCAACAGACAAAAAAGCAAAGTAATGGTTTCAGGAAACAATAACAACGAGGTTAAACTGGAGATTTTCATTGAAGAGGAGAGACTGGAACAAGTTAAGAGTTTCAAATATTTAGGCTCTACTATCACAGAGAATGAGGGAAGCGAAGAAGAAATCAGAATCCGGATTGGTATATCAACAAGCGCAATGATTAAACTTAGCACAGTTTTTAACCTCAAAGAAATCCATCTCAGGAGCAGATTAAAGATCACTAAGACTATTGTCTGCGCAACACTCCTCTATGGATGCGAGAGTTGGACAATAAATCAGAAGAGTATGGATAGACTTAAGGTGTTTGAAATGAAGTGCTACAGAAGAATGCTGAAGATCACGTGGAAAGAAAAGAAGACAAATGACTTTGTTTGGAGGAGAGTGACAGAAATACTAGGTAAAAGATCGGAATCAATAGAAGAGATCATCAAGAGAAGGAAGTTGAAATTCTACGGTCATCAAATAAGAAAACAAGCACCAGCAAAGGTTATGATTGAGGGAATAGTGGAAGGAGAAAGACCAAGAGTAAGACCAAAGAGGCAATGGATGGACGATTTAAAAGAATGGACTGGACTTAGTATGGAATGTGTGAGAAAAGAAACTTCAAATAGAAAGATGTGGCGAAGGCTTGTTTATAATTGGGTGCATCCACGGCCCAACGGCTAAGGTCAAAGAAAAAGAAGAAGAAGAAAAATTTTAAATTACAAAAAACTAACTTATATTAAATTAAAACATTGACATGAAAGTATAAAATTTTAAAAAATATATTTAAAAATATACTGAAAATGAATAATTCAAATATCCAAAAAGTTAAATAAATGCTTAATTAAATTCCACATAAAATAAATTCAAACAAATTTCGAAATAGTAATGTAAAATAATTATAATAATTTTTTAACATTTTAAAATGAAGAAAAAGGTTTAACTAAGTTGATGAAATTGGCGAAATGAATATCGATTTTTTAAAAAACAAGGAGAAACAAAAATACCAAAGATGAATGTTTTTAAAGAAAAGAATATGAAAATTTGTTTAAATTTATGTATGACATCATTAATTAAAACTTTTTACGATCATGACTTCAAGTTCTAATATTTAAGATAACATAAACTCAACTAACACTCTATAAACCTGGAAAAAATTAAGGGAACCCTGCTTTATTAGTCTTGTTTGAAATATAATGGGCCTGTTTCGATTAACTTTGATCATTAATATTTTTATAATATTAAATTAAGTGATGTAATTTAAACAAGAGTTTTATTTTATTGGATTTTATTAAACAAAAAAAATTTAAAAATTTTAAATTATTAAGCATATCTAATAGAAATCAATTATTTTTAGTGAAAATGCGAAAGATAATTTTATTGTCTTTACTATTTACAGTGTTATTCAATTATATATTAGCGTTTATTTAATTTTATATTAGCGTTTTAAAGGAAAATAATTTTTAATTAATCTAGAAAAGAACAAAATAATTTTAGATGCAATTTTATAGGGTACCAAATACTTTTCATTACAGTGTAAAGGCTTTTATAGAAACATGAGGAATTGGCTCGAAAAGCAAGAATGAGAGAACAGTTAATATATTCAAAATGATCGCTTTATAATATTTTAATGTATTTAGCTTTTTTAATAATTATTTTTCTATATTATTTAAATAAATATATATGTTCTGTACATTTCAACATATATTTTAAAACGCTAATATTTAGTTGAATAATCACTAATATTAAAATAAATAAACGCTAATATATAATTAAATAATCATGTAATTAATGGATTATGCTGTCATAATTGTTCTTATCTATAACAGTAAAGTTATCCAACTTTAAAGAATAACAAATTTCTTGTATAATTATTATTGAATTAAAAAATTATATTCCTTGTTACTGGCCAAAAACATATAGCAGCAAAATAAATATTGCCATTGTAATCAGCACACCGGATTTAGTAAAATAAACATTGAAAATTTGAATGGAACAAGTTTGCTGTTGGGCAGTGCAATTAATGACCTCAATTCTGGTCAACAATGAAAATACAACCTCTCATAATGTGAATGAAAACTGGTTTGAAGAATAATTAACTTATCTTCTGAAATCACTGCAGATATAAACATTTTTAATTAATTTGATGCATTATTTTATTATTATCCGACAAGATGTTTGTATGACATTCACACATTATTGTAGGGGAGGGATGGTGAACCTTTTTACAGCCGTTGAGCCAAAAAAAGCAATCTTCAAAGGCTTTTTTTATTTAAATTATCTAATAATTTAGAAATCAATATAACCTTAATGGCTAAAACATTAACGACATTGAAGCAAATCTAGAAACTTTGGAATGCGGAATTAATTTGAATTGAATTACTTTTTATTTTTCATACACTATACGTGTGAGTAGGAGTAGTTTTTTTAATAATTATCGAGATTTCTTTTGTCAGCTTCGCGGATGGTCTGGAAGTCGGAAGAACTTTTTGATTCATTTACATTTCCTAATTAAAAGAATCGACATGGTATAATACCTTTTGTACATTATTTTAAAAATTTTTGTATACAAAACAATCGGTCTCCTTGTGTGTAAGTCCCAATTTTAAATTATTTATAATAAATGAAAATTTAAAATATTTTAGGAAATTTTATTGTTAAACTAAGTAATGAATTTAAGCATTTTCAATTAAATTTAATATTAAAGTATGCCCAGTGGTAACTAGTAAATCAAAAAAACATTGTGCTATAAAGAATGCTTTTTGCTTAATAAAGTACCCCAAGAATCGAATAAAGTATTCCAGATTTTCAACAAATTAATCGATTTGGAGTCGATATTTCGGGGGTACAACTCGAGCTAGATGTTCGATCGATCCGGTTTTGGTGACAAAATGACCATTCCGATAAGAGGAACATTTGAATATGTGTTTTGGTGCAGTACAAAGGTAGAATCATAATTGAATATCGAACTATTACATCCAATTCTAAAAGTTTTGACTGAATAATTCGATGCCGATTGCTGATTTGGATATTTGTCTTTGAAGCGCCCGATCCCACTTAATAAAAACACCCAAGTTGTTTTTAACACTAGAAAGTTATGGGAACGAGTAGAATATTTATATTTCAGGAAATCATATTTTTTGAAAATGCCTCGAGACAAAGATATAAACAAATAAACTATAATTAATATGTAATCAAAAAATACAATTTGGATTAAATTTATAAATAAGTGATAATTAATGGAAGCCCACATATTTTTTGTAAAAATTGGCTAGTTAATCATTCGAGTTGTACGTTTTTAATAGATTCTAATAATGCCATCGCGATTACACACTTGTGCAAAAATGTTTCAGCTCAATCGTACCAGGGGAAGTGGGTGAAAAATAGTTTAACAAATTTGTGACATAAACATGCATAGAAAGTGAGGTAATATGTTTTGAATGATTACTATAACAACTTGAGCACATAACTCCTGAAGAAATATTTATACATAATCATCGAATCTCTCATCCAAAATTGTTTTGGTTTTAGATGATCAAGGGTTAAGTTTGTATGATGACCTAGCATGAATGTGAACAGGTATCATAAGAGTACTAAAGGAATAAAATATCAACATTACAATAACAAAGATGACAGTTCTTATCATATGATACCACCCTTTTATCAACATTAGACGATCTCAAGATTGAGGGTCGGGCTTCGAAAAAGTGGTTCATAAAAACATAAACAGTTCATACAAACGATAATTAACAGAACAAAATGATAAAGATTTTATACAAAGATATAGAAAGACTGGTTTATTAAAGAGCAATGGAAGGATTGTTTATCGTCATTAATAGGAAAACTTGTTGTGATTAATAAAATATATTTAACGATGACATGGAAGCATCAAAGGTGCTGAGAACAGATAGAAGAGTGATAAATTCAAATCGAGTGATGAGAGCAGTGGAGTTATTTGAGTACTGCCTCAGTATTGTGATAATGCACATTTGTGACAGGTGCGACGTGCACCTGATTCACCTCGTGCCCCAGCATCGAGCTACACGTTTTAGTAAAGAGGAAATTAGAAAGTGACCTTTTACTGATAAATTTAATCTAATTTGTAAACCGTTTTTCTAAGTGGGTGATCGAAATAAAACACCGCCTTCGATGTGCACTTGCAGTTAAATGAACGCAGGCCATTCACTCATTATTGTCAAGGGGTGTTTTGATCTCATCTCAGGACCAGTCATACGTTTACGACGTTGTTCTGGACCTCCATGACTCAATCACCGACGATTGTCCATGAGGAAGAATGAAGGAGGAGAGAACTTGGAATGGAAAACGTTTTACAAATCATTGTTAAATGAGATGAAACTACAAATGTGAACTGAATCGAGCAGCTACTGTATGCTGGAGGTGCACGGATGTCACAAGTAGCACACACATACATACCTATATACATGCATGCATGCATACACAATCACTTACACACAGAGACACGGACAAATACATACAGAGATCCAGTCGCGTGGTGGCGCGTATCTATGTAACCGGTCCATTGTGCCACCCACACGGATACAGCATCGAGTGAGGATGCGTGTTATCATCACATGTATCATTTGTTGTGTTGTCAGGCCGCTGCGGTAGGTGATTGAAAATTTGGCCGTAGCAACTAGGTCACTGGTCGAAAGACTGGGTGAGCAGAGAATGAGAGAAGCCGAGAGAGAGCAGCATAATAGTGATACATTACTTGTTACAACTAATTGGCACCTATCATTTATTATTATTATCAGCCTCGTTATTATTATGATTATTATTATTGTTATAGTTACTAGAATGTTATTGTTTTTGCACGAACATGTGCCACACAGAGTGTTCACTGTGGTCAAGGGATAAGTACCCTCTTCAATTTTATTATTATTCAAGCTGAATCCAGTCGCCAGTTTACCGTTCGCGAATGGATCTCCACTAAGCGTCAGTAATTGTTGAAAATAGTCGCTTGTTGTCACCAAATTTCACAACGTGATGTTTGATGATAATGAATGAAAAAAACGACTTGATGTTAATCGATATTTTACTAATGAATCTCTTTTTGAGATAGTTTGGTGAATGGTTGCGCGAGGTTCTGATCGGCTGACCGACCGTCAAATACGCCAGAGGACCTACCGCAGACTGCAATGTGATACATACGATGATGCCAATGACGTGGGGCGTGCGCGCACACACTCAAATACGCACACTCGTAGAATTCGCAGAACATCGTCATTGGCACATCATTGTGTAACTAAGAGAAATAAAAAACTATTTTCATCAAATCATTTCTTCAGATAATTTCCAGTGATGATTCATAGACAGTCTTGACACAATTTCGGTGGGCCTGTTTCCACTTCCAATCACCGAGTGAGGGGCCCCCACCCTCGCTCTCAGTGCAGCCCGGGATTTCCCCGGTCAAAACGCTCGCCGACTATTACTGCATGGCGATGATAATAAATGGGATCGAAATATATCGGACACTCCAAACGTTGCAGATCAACGAAATAGAAAATATAGATGAAAACGAAGATTTGCTAGATATTATTTTAGTATTTGTTAAGAAAGATTTAGACAAAAGGATGAGTGCAATGCAAGGCATTTGGTTGACGTCTCGCCGACCGACGGGGCGACAGGAAAAAAGATTGTTTGGATAAATAAAAAGTATCAGACTAAATATTATCAATAAACTTGAAAAAAGATGGCAATTTTTATTATAAACAAATAAACGTCATTTGAAAATATATTTCGACGGTTTAACCGTCGAGCATAAATGATTTTAAGATTTGGTGCAAGCATTTAAAAATTATTGGGAGAGAGCGTCATGTGAAGCATTGTTGATAAGATCATGTGATCCGAAAATTAATGTTCAAACAGCACTCTCAACTAATTTGTTAGGAGTTTTCGATTAGTCTTACGCAAGTGATTGCATAATCATTCATTTCTTATATATATAAAAGCAATAAAAAAGAACATAATTAGTGATCTGATGATGACGGTTACATCATCGAAATATATTTTCAAATGGCGTTCATTTGTTTATAAATATTATCAATTCGCTTTTTGTTAAGAGACGTTGTTCCATTTGAAGAGAATCAGAGAAGAAGGAAAATCAATAAATGAGTAATTCTTGATTCTCTATCAAAAATGGAAATATATATATATAATAATTATCCTCTGTCAGCCGGTTGCGTGGAATGAAAATTGCATCAACCCATGTGTCAAAAACAGCGGTGTTTTGGGGAAAAATGTGTACTATTACATATCGCACCTAACTCCATGTGATAATTTTAGCAACCAATCAACGTGGAAACTGGCAGGATCCATTTGCGAGGAGGTTGGGTCCGGGATAAATATTTAGGATTCCTTTTCATTCTTTTTACGATTTACGACTTTTTTATGATTGTCGTTACCAATCTTTTTCCTTTTCCTATGGTTTATATATCAATTTATCTACACAAATAAACAAGTTTATATTTTAATATATATGCCTCATGCATATTTATGTATAAAAGGTACGTGAACAACATTTCTTTGGATTTCCAAGACAGGGGACCCTAATGTCGTCTAAAGTGAGAGACTTTCTTACAAAAGCTGCCCACCCTCGTACATTGGATCGACAAATCGTAATCTCAAAACCAATATTAGTGAGCACCCACTGAGAATTTTTTATTCGTCACATTAATTTTGATTCAGATTTCGAAAGATTATATTAGAAAATGTAACTCACTGATCAACACCAAAATCGAAATAGTAGAACAGTGTCAATATTAATTTTTCATATTTATTTTTTTATGAATACAATTTGGTAATATTATTTCCTATTGAATAATTAACTCTATTTTGTTAAAATCTACTTTTTATTTATTCGAATATACAATTTTATATATAATGAGAGAAATGTTTGAAATGATTTTGTTATTTTCTCTCATTATTATGCATACTTCTACATGCAAATGTGGAATATTGTGCTGTTGATGAAATTCTATTTAGAATCAATTTAAATGTTTTGTTCTGATTTTATAGAAGAATTTTAATCAACAGACAACAATTTATCAATATGCACCATTCTGGAATGTATTTGAAATTTTTTTTGTATTTCACTGTATAAAATGACTTGGAATCTTCTCTACATTGGGCACACCGCCATAAGGTACAGTTTTAATAAGAGAGAGGTAGGAGCAATATTTCTTAAGAGAACCACAAACAATATTATAGCAAATAATAAATTATTCAATTGAGATATAACTAATCAATATTATTATAATCATTTTAAGGAAAAAGGTAAATATTTTAAGGAAACTGCTTCCCATACGCAAACCGTCAAAGGTGTCCCTCGATTAAAGGTCGTCAGGAAGGAAGCCGTGAAGTATGGAAATTCATCAATGTCTTTTAGGGAATATTTAATATTTCGTTTTTTTGTAAATCGATCTTAATTTTGACAGTTTTAAAATAATTTATTGACAGAAGATTTTTTAGAAATTCACTAAAATGTGAAATTAATATCAATTAATAATTGAAAAAATCGGAAGAGACAAAAAGAAAATAAATTAATAATAAAATTTTATTTTCCTCTTTTCAAAGTCGACCGAAAGATTTATATAAAGCAAACAAATTACATCCTATAAATAGAGATTGGCCGAAAATTATCTGAATGTTGTCAGGTGAATACACTGGCAGTGCATCTGATGGCATGGAGGATGGGAGGAGGGGCGGCCAGTTGGATACTTTTCATTTGTCAAATTATTTTTTGCAATTTTCAACAATTAAAAGAAATGAAATATTTAAAAGTAATCATTAAATATTTGAAAATTTATGTTTTCTGTTTCATACATAGGAATATAAAAATAAAAATGATTGAAGAAATATAATTAATAATTTATTAAAAAGTAAAATAAATTCTTTTAAGTTGCTTTTATAGTCAAAGAAGAAATGAATCAAAACAAAACAAACAGCTGAGATCTTTCAGTGCAGCAACAAAAAAGAAATTATCGATGTAGAATACAATAGTAAAAAAACATTATAAAAACTGCGGGACGATATCGACTCATCAATTATGTTCTACAAATGTTATAAGAACTTAGTCGATTCGACTATGAGGTAATTAATTTTTGGTTCGCTGAACAAAATTTAAATAGTTTTAAAAAAGATTAATTTGAATTAAAGTCAAATTGAAAATTTTAAAATTAAGTATTTTAGATTTGAATTTAAAAACATTCTTTGTAAATATATATTTTGAATTAAAATATTATTTTAATAGAAAAATGAGTTGATCAAAACAGATAACAGATAAAACAATATTTTTAAAATAATTTAAATCCGATTAAAAATTTTATTAATTTTTGTAAAAATGTATTTCCAATTTTAAATTAATTTAATGATATGATTAAAAAATTAAAAATTGAATATTAAATATAGCGTACAGTGAAACCTCCTCATAAGGTACATCCCATATAAGATACAGCTCCATATAAGGTACGGAAATAATTTTTGTATTTTACTGCATAAAATGACTTGGAATCCTCTCTACATTGGGTAAACCACCATAAGGTACAGTTTTAATAAGAAAATCTGCAAAATTTTGTTATTTTAACCCTTTTTTTATTTTAAAAATTATTTGTTTAAACAATATCTATATTTAAAAGTATTTTTTAATTTTAAAAATATCCGGGTGTTACACGGAAGATTGGCCTTTTTAATACCCATAAAAATAAGCAATTCCTCGAAAAAGATTGAAAGAAAAAAGATAGATTTGAAAACAAAGACAAAAATCATACAATTTGTCGAGAAAGGAAACAGTATAAGGTTGGCTGCAAAGGAATTCGCTGTGTCGAAAGGCACAGTTCACAAAGCATTGTAAAAGAAAGAAATTATAATGGCAGAGCTAGAGTCGGGAAGGTCGCTAAAAATAACAAGAATAATTAAACAAAGTGACATGAACAATATTTTATGGAGATGTTTTGCCAATGCTAGATCATTGGGTTATCCAATAAGTGGTCCTATTTTACAAGAAGAGGCGCTAAAAATAGCAACAAAATTAGTATTGAAGACGGGACATTTATGGCATCTGAAGGGTGGCTTCAAAAATGGAAGTCTAGGAATGAGTTACAAAATTTGCGGGAAATCTGGTGCAGCTGATATTAAAACTGCTATAGAATGGAAATCAAATTTAATGTTGTTTTATGAAGATTATGATTTTGCCGACATATTCAATATGGATGAAAGTGGATATATGTTCAGATTCTTACGGGATACGACATTGTCTAGATCTATAGATATTTGTAAAGGTGGAAAACATACTAGAGACAGATTAACAATTGTTTTAACGTGTTCCATATTGGGAGAAAAACTCCCTCCAATTATAATAGGAAAATCAAAACTACCTAGATGTCTAAGAAATATTGATTTGTCTAAGCTAAACGTTAAATATTGGTCAAGTTCAAAAGCCTGGATTACTACAACCTTATTTAATTCGTATCTTAGAGAATTGGACGACTATTTTAAGAAAAGAAATAGAAAAATACTTTTATTTCTCGATAATGCACCAGTGAATTTAATTGATCCTGAAAATAAACTAACAAATATTAAGCCAAAATTTTTCCCACCTAATTTAACTAGTATGTTACAACCACTCAATGCTGGGATCATAAGGAGTTTAAAGGCATATTGCAGAAAGTATCACATTTTAACGTTATTAGAAAAAAATCAAGATAAAGTACATGTATCTGGACTCAGAAAGAAAATGAATATTTTTGATGCGATTAAATTTTTATCTAGTGCTTGGAACGATATAAAACCTGAAACAATACAGAAGTGCTGTAAAAAAATGTGGATTTTCAAAAAATACTCATATCGCTAAATATGATTTAAATGAAATAGAAAATCAAGTGAATGAACTTGCCAAGATAGCAGAAAATATTAGGATACAGGGTAAAAATTTGATATTCGAAGAAATTATGCCATAATTTGAAATGCGGGCGGTTGAAGATTTACGAGACACTATAATTGAAGAGTTTTATGATGATTATCCTATTGAAGAAGATGATGTGATCGAACTGGAGAATGTGGAAATAAATAATAATATCAATGCAATTCTAATATCTAATGGCAAGGCAATAAATTGTTTGACGAAGTTAATAATTTATGCAAAAGAAAAACATGTATGAAGGGGAATTAAATTTGCTAAAAATGAAACAGGATGTTATTTCTCAACAAAAGAAGAATTTGAAACAAAAATCAATTACAGATTTTTTATAAAAAAATTAATGTTGATTGATGCTTTAATTGTTCCATTTTATTTTAAAATTTTACATCTTTTCTCTAAACGTTTAAAAAAAATTATATTAATATCACTTGGTGAAATCTATTTATATTCCAAAAAAGTATCAAGTGATTTTCTTGTAAAATTTAATAATTAGTAAATATAATATTTTTGATCTATAATTTTATTTAACATTGGTTTTTATTTCTAGAAAAAATTGCACCAAAAACTTTATTTTCCATTCTATATAAGGTACACCACCTCATAAGGTACATTTTCGAAAAATTTTCTTGACAAATAGAGTGTACCTTATGAGGAGGTTTCACTGTATTTTCTTTAATTAAAGATCTTCAAAAATATTTTATTATTAATATTTTTAATATTATCTTAATTATTATATTTAAAAAAATAAATATTTATATTTAAACGTTTCAAAAAGTTGAATGTTATTTTTGATTTGATTGAAATTATAAATTTATGAAAATTTATTTGAAAATAGAGATGAGCGGATTAATTATTAATTAGGAAAATAGTTGGAAAATTTGTTTGAAAGTCGTTTTATAATAAAGATAGAATTTGATTTAAAATGAATTCTGATATTGACGTCACAAATACTTCTCACTTCGAACATTTCCGAACAGAATTTAAATGTAAAAAGAAAATAAGAGAAACTAATTTCGAAATTTTGCATAATCGATTTGAGAATTATTGGGAGAGATTAACATGAAATGTCTTAGAAGATCAATTTATCCGAAAATTAATATTTAAGGTTCCCAATCAACTTCCCTGTCAAATATTTTAAAATAGAACCCTTGCGATGAGATAAGCAATTTAATCTGACGATGATGGATAATCCATTTTAAATGATTTTAAATTTCCAATTTATAAAAATTAAACTATAATCACAAACCTGTTTTTATACATTTAGGGACCATGCATATATTATGTACGCGCTGAAGGGGGAGGGGGTGTGTTTAAATTTAAAAGATTTTGCGTATGGGTGCGTATGATAATAGGGGTGGGTAATTATTAAATATGTAAACTGCAATGGTTTTCTTAAAAACATCTTTTTATTTTT
>MQRK01220818.1:9817-26312 GCA_001938485.1 Girardia tigrina
ATTATACTCTATATATATATATATATATATATATATATATATAGAGAGAGAGAGAGAGAGAGTATAATTTATTTAAATCTTGTTTTAAAATATAATAATTGTACATGTTTTGATGTCATTTAAATAATCATAAGCGATTATAACTTGTTTAAAAATAAAGACAAAAAGTAATAAAATATAAATATTAAATTATAGCTTAATGAAATTTTTTTTATTTTTAATTCAAAATTTTAATGGTTTCAAGTTTCTATTCAATAATGTTTCAAAAAATCACTTATCGTAATGTGAATAATTATTTAAAGGAAATTAGTACCTATCATTAAATAACATTCAAAATTGGCACATTAATGTCACCTATATGTATAAATCTTTCATAAAATAAATAAAAAATTATCGAAAATTACAATTAATTATTTTTATTTGTCATTATTATTTTTATTTACCTTTTATGAAAGTTTTAATTACTGTTGTTGATATATGAGGCATTTTATTTTAATACATTTAGAAATAAACAAAATATTTATAATACTTAATAAAATAAATTAAAATTTATGGATAATATTTTAAGTTTCGTTTGTTTTATTTTCGATATTCACAGAAAAATTCATTTTTTAGCACAAATTAAGAATTTTTATTACAAACAGATTTGCAAATTTCTTTTTTAATTCATTAATCATTCTCTGAATTTAATCAGAAGTGTTAAATTCTGATTAAATTTTTTAAAATTCCAAAAACTTAAAATTAATATTTAATTCGATTTTATATTAATCATATTATTATTAATTAATAATTACATTCCAATTTAATTTATTTCAATTACATTATTAAAATGGTTTAAATATTTTAAATTAAAATATTTTTAAAATTACGTTTTAAAATTTTAATCATTTTTAAATTATTAAAGTTTGTCAGCGAAAAGAAAATTAACGAACTCATAAATATCAAATAGTATTTCAATAAAATATTTTTCAACATTTTTACTTTTTAATTTTATCTTTTTTAAACTTTGTTTCAAACAATTTTTAATTACTGATGATGATGTACGAAACATCGAAACATTGACATTGATTATATTTTTAACGAACTTTAAGTAAATTATACTACAACAAAAACATTTTTATTTAAATATATTAAAAATCGCTTTTTATTTAAATAATAATCAATAAAAGTCAATGAATACAAAAATGAAAAATGAGTATATATAATTATTCGTTACTAAAATTTAATTGTTGGTACTTTACCCTCTCATGAAGTCTCTCACATTTGTTCATTAATATAAATTGTCAAAAAGTTGATTAAAGTAGTCCCTTAGTCCTATTTTGTGAAGATTTTGATAAAATTATAGGTTTAATTGAGTAAATTTCAATCATTCGGTAAAAATATAACGTCAACTTCTTAAATCTTTACTAAATTTGCCTTTAAGACCAGCAATTTGAAAAAAAAAGATTCACATCATAATGTCATCACATCGAAAATAACCAATAAAAAACTTAGGTCAATTAAAAAAAACTAATATACTAAATAAATCAATAATAAAATCTTAAATAAATTTAATCATGTTTTAGGAAAGAATGAACGAAGAGAGGCAATCCACAAGAGATTTATGTTGCTTTTGCGGGCAAAACTAATTGATTAGCAAACCAAATCATTTAAGTAGTTACTCTAGTTACGCCCTGACTAATTTGCGTACGATTAATTCTTCTTGTACATTATTACTAACCTTAGAAAACAAAAATAATTTAACGATATTTTCGTCTTTTCTATACATCAAATGGAACATTATTTCTCAATGAATATTTTCTATAAACAAAATTTAAATTATTTTGAAATTTTATAAAATTATCTCTTTAATAATAAATTATTAGTGATTTTCTGGAATAATTTTTTTATAAGTAATATTCTTATAAAACATAATATAATTACAATTTTAGAATTATAATCTAGTTTTCGTAAGTGTTATGAAAAATTGTTTTTATTGTCTAGAACAATGCATTTTTAATAAATTGAATAATGTTTTATAATCTTTTTTGACAATGTTATTCTTTCTTTTTTGTTTATTTCTGTCGTTTTGCTATCGAAAACTCAAGTTTATGAAGAATAATAATATTGTTGTTAATAATTGATTTCAATAAAATATTTTTGGAAAAACCACATTTATAAAAATTAAAATGTCTTAAGAATACTTTAAAAATGACATTTATAATTTATAGTTAAAATATAGAAATTGAGAGATCAGGCCATCTGAGCTTAAAATGTCCTGCGGTAAAAATTTGAGATTAAATGCCACATTCTTTATAATTTTTTTATTTACAACAAAAATTTCAAAAACCACATCATGTTTAATTCTTCATAGAACATTCTCAAGTGATTCTATTGAAATTTCATCTCTGACAGAATGGGATACAATCACATCACATAGAATAGATTCATTCGTATGGACCTTCATAAAAAGTTGTATATAACAAGCATGTCGATCCATGAAAGCAGATGATTTTAGGGATTAATGATATCAATATGATCATTTTAGAGTATGCAGCAGAAATCATTGAAGAATCAATAATATACACTAATTTTCATTGTACTAAGAGCTAGTATTATTTTTAATAGTAAATTTTGTTTAATAATTCGCGATTAGAATTTTATTTTTTTTCCAAGTATTTTAAAAATTCTTTACAATTTTTACGCAATTAAATTGAAATTATGACTCTGTTAACTATTTGGATTTTTTTATAAAAGGTTGATTAAAAAAATTTAAGTTTTTTATATGATGAATGCACAATTATAAATGAGGAAATGAATCTAAATAAATCTGTCGAATAAATTCAGGAAAAGTAACGAAAGTTTCATTTGCGGAATTTCCGATATTAATTTGAATTGCTTCAATTCAGTCTCATATTTTAGGTCATTTTCTGTGCTTAAAGGTCATCACATATTTGTAGCGAATTCGGCTTTATATACAATAATTAAACCAATAAACCGTGTTTCTTCACGAATAATACACCATTATGTCATATTTTAATATTATTCCTAATATGTTTTTGCAAATATATTTAATTTTATGCGAATCACACGAAAAATGTGAAAGGTCACTTCAACTTAAGGTTTTTATAATGAAGAATACAATTTGACTGACGAACACTTAAATTAATTTAATATTCTAAATGTTACTGATGAAAGAATGCAAATATATTATATTTTACAAATAAATTTGAAAATGAACACTTATATAAACAAATTCTAATTTAAATATGATTTATATTAATTTTATAAATAAAATTTGTTAATTTATTATTAACAAAATTAGCTTGTCGAATATTTAACAATCCTTCATAAAATACGTAAGTCAAATCCCTAGGTATTAAAAGGTGATAAAATCTAGCTTATATGAATCACTGAATTCGATAAAAAAGAATAATGATTGAATATGATTAGTTAAATCGACATACATCCTTTAGTGAACCCATTCATGCACATTACGACAAAAGCCGTGAATTCTACTTATCCTTACGACGACTTTAACTATCATTAAATATCTAAAAATACATTTTTGTACATCTCTCGTATTCTAATATACTAGTTTCGTACTTAAAAATTTGTTTTTTATCAATAAACTAGAAAAATAAAAAAAGATATTCTGACGACACTCCGCTCTCTTAAAACTGTTAATTTGTTAATAACAACTAAATCATAAAAAATAAACACAAAACATAAATAACTCCTCAATATTACTTGACATTTAATAAAAATCGTGTAATTTATTTCAGTTTAATGAATTTTTCAAATAAACTAAAAATAGTAAATCGATTTTTGAGTTTCTTGTTGAAGAAAGTATTATGAAATTAAATGAAAAAGCATTACACGAAAAACAAATGTTTATAATTAGGAAAGACAGCGGAAAAACAAATTATGCAAATCTGCAATTGCTAGTCACGTAGTTACAATCAAATTAATTAATTACATATTATGTATATCTATGTAAATGACTTAATTAAGATTTAATTACTTAATTAACTATATTCACAAATTTGATTTCCCCTTCAACAATCATTTAACTCAACTGAATAATAAATTTTTAACTCTTTTCCGATTACAAAATTACTTTTTACAATAGAATTAATAACATAAATTCTGTAAATTATACTTAAAATATTTATTTTTTAATAATTAAAACTAGTTTGGATTTATTTTTTTATGAATAAATAAAAAATAATTTGTTAGGAACTTTTGGTGAACTTAAAATTTTTGAATATTTAAAATGTAAAATCATATTTATAATTAAAATAAGTTCAAATAATTTTTTTACGTAAGTTGTTAGAAAAGTAATTTAAAAATTGAAATTTTAATTGAAAATGATTTTTATGATTGATTTTAAAAATCAAAAGTGAAAATAAATATTTTACGAAATCAATTTTCAAAATTAATGTTTAAAATCATAATAACAAAAATTGTTAATAGAGTTTTAATTTATTATACAAAACTTTTCAAAATAAAATCAATGATATATTAATTATTATATTAATATTTATATTTAGAACTTTAAAAATCTGGTTTATGCAAATTTAAAATATTGTTTTAAAAAATAAACAAAAAGATTTAATACATCGAATTGTTTAGTAATAAAAAATAAAATTTCTAATTATTTCCTAATCAACTTTAAAGTTAGGGAATAGAATTTTTCTGTAAAATATATAAATTTTTTTCTTCGTTCTTTCGTCAACCAATCGTTTATGATTTATGCGATCACATAGAATGTTTAATAAATTCAAGGAAAAAGTGTCTTAGGAAAATTACTATAGATTACGTTTCTGCCGTCTTTGATCATCCTCATTAAATATTTTAGAAGTTTTCTTAAATTAGTCACTATATAGACGTAGAAAAATATCTAAGCTAAGATGAATAATAATTTTTTACTTATTTTCTTTCTAGGCATTAGAGATTCTCTTGCTGATTTTTTTGTTTTTTGTGAAATTTCGAACGTGTAGTGTTAAGAAAAATCTTCTTAAAATAACAAAAAGACATATTTATTACAAGTGTATTTGATATATAGGATTGTATTTTGAGATTCAAATATTTTCTGTTTTTAAGCTTTGTAAAATATTTTTAATACTGTATAAAGTAAATAAAAGAATTAAACAAGACAAATATCAATAAGCTAAAATGTGATTTTCTCAAAATATAATTCAGGATATTTTGATAATGATCCTTTTAGCATTACGTTAGGTTAGACACCTTTTCAATCCAACGTTTCACAATGATAAACATAAATCTTAGACCAGTTGCTTGAAATAGTTCGGTTATAAACTTCATTCCTGCTTGAAATATTAATAAAATAAATAAACAAGTTTCTATATCACTTAATTTATTTTCTAGTTTAAAATTAAAAAAAATGAATTTTCAAATTGAAATTAAATCGGAAATCATTTTTAAAATACAATAAATAATAATTTGTCTATTACTTTAAGGTTCCTGCCTTATGGAAACATCAGAATCATTTAAAGACATGGCGGATATAAAATATGCATTGGAAGATCAAATCAAACAAAATTTCGTAGAACCAATAGCAAAAATTCAAGAGACTGATTTGAAAGAAATTTTGGTAGGAGTTTTCATAATACACCAACATTTTCAAATAACAATTATAAAATAGCACCATAGAAAAAAAGTACAAAGCCGACGGCTAGATTATGACTGCAAAAAGCGAAATAAAGAAAAAGGTATTTGAAATATGAAACGTCGAAAGATTTTATTCCAACATGTTTTTCAAGGTTCAAAAATCTCTGATGAAGAAGTAAAAATGGCAGAAGATAAATTTGAAGATTCAAAAGCTTTGGCTATTGAAGCCATGAATAATTTTCTCGAATCTGAGGTAACTGAGTTAAGCTCAAATATTAAATAAACACTTAAATCTTCGTTAATTTATTTTAAACTTATTATAAATATCATTAATTTCTAGTAGCATTTTATTATTATTTGTTGAAATAATTATATATTTTTAATTTCTTCTAAAATTTATTAGCATGAGAACATGTGTACTTATTTGAAAATAATTCGACATCAAGATGATGAATAGGAAAATAACACGAATTAATTTGAAATAATATTTATTGATGATGTATACTTTGATAAGTTCACCATCATCATCCGATCAGTGTATATGATCTTTCACCCAGATTTATCTATGAAATAAATGATTATAATGTTATACAATGTAGGAAGTGAATAATTCAGTTCATTCATTATTACATTATATACTCCGTAAAATAGGAACAAGGAATCATTATTATTAAGATAAGCCATATTCCTTACAGTTGTTTATTAGAAATACAATTTGGATTATCTTTGACAAAATCCTTATTAAAGCTTTTATTCATAAATATCGTTCTCAATACAATAGTTCTATGAGTATTAACAGAAATCCAATAATTCTTCCTTTATAATATTATCAAATATTTGAAAATTATATACCTCCATATAAAAATTGAAAAACTCAAAAATTAGAATATTATTCAAAAAGCAATAAACAATAATAACTCATACACACATCAAAAACAATTTGACTTATGAAAAAGTAACTCATCAAAATTTCTTTAAAAACCATGGACGAGAACGTTTGTTATGGTGAAGAAAACGAAGACCCCATAATAGAGGGAGTTGTATTGTTTGAGATTTTTGACGCAGTCCTCTATAACAATGTCTAAGGATTGGTTGTTCGACTAAGATCACGAAGCAAGTCGATTGTGGTAGCAGACTAAGCAATGGAACAAATATCTGAGAGTGAAGATGACGGAATGCGACTAGACTCGGTTTTGATTGAGTTGACGATATTTACTATGGAGATTCGAAAAAGCAAACAATGGAGCGAAGAGAGAGTGTCATTTGAGTGAACGAGAGACAAGTGACTATTAGGTAATGGCAATTCGCCATTGTTTCTGTGAGACAATAGCGTTTTTTTAATTAGTATTGATTTTTTGTTGACAAATCGGTGTTACAAATCAATGGAGTATGCTGGCACACGGATACACACGCGTATGTATACACACAGTGAATCAGCAACCGGTGACAAACCCGTTGATGCGCCATATCGCGCATTGTTTCAGCTTCATTATTTACTCGATTCATCGATTGTTTACATATTCTTTGTCCATCTGGACATGCGCGCGATAAATCCATATGTCGAATGTTAACATGATGCTGGTGATGGTGATGGTAAAAGTGATGGCTAACCGACTAAGATTGTTGGACCGATTATCCAACCATTCATCGACATTCGCATTTCATTTAGTGATCTTATTTTCAGTAAGATCACTGAATGATTCACATTTTCTCTGATCGTCTTTTTACTGATTCGTTTTATAAAAATAGATTCTTATCACAAAAAATTTTATTGTTTTCAATTGAAGTTGAATACTTGTTTCTCTAGCAATGAGACTGTAATTGGTACTGTACATATGATAAGAGCTCATTGGAGCTGTTCTAGTGAAGCTTTTCATCCCTTCACCTTAAAAAGACTTAAAGCGTTTGAAATGAAGTGCTACAGGAGAATGCTGAAGATCACGTGGAAAGAAAAGAAGACAAACGACTTTTTTGGGGGGAGAGTGATAGAAATACTAGGTAAAAGACCGGAATCAATAGAAAAGATCGTCCTTAAAGTAATCATGACGGAAAGTTATTCTTATACTTTTCTAAAATGAATATATTTCTATGCAGCTGTCATATTGCTTCCGAAATGATTTATTGACTAATTCAAGTTGAAATTTTTTTAATGATAAAATTATTATAAAACAGCCTGTGTAATCTTTAACTCGTTTACTATATTATAATTTTATTTAAATAATGAAAATAATGAATAAATTATGCATGTTTTGCTTTCAAGGGGTGAACATCTAACCCTATCAAAAAGTTTTAAAAGCCATTTCATCATATATTGAATCCGCAGTATACATAAGTTGTCTTAAATGTCCTTGGGACTACTCTTTAGGAAACCATCGCAATTCGTTTTACGTAATGAGTATTGTTTTCATGTGTATGAAAATAGCTAAAACAGATGCAAAGTCAATTATTTCTTCAATGAAGAGTAAATAGAATGTTTTTTTGTGAATACAATACAATACCATGTGCTGTGTTTAATGTACATGAATATAAATTCCACAATAAAAGATTTATGAATGTTTTTCATGCATGCAAATACAATGCAACTATTATGTGTGGTATTCTAAATTCTCTTACAAAAAATGTTTTTGATAATAACAAATTCAATATGATTATTTAAAAGTTTTTGTACATCGAATTCTTATATTACCTGACTTGTTTTCAACTGTTTGTAGTATTTATTTCTAAACTCGTAAACTACCTTGAATAACTTTTGTAAAAAACAAGAATTTTGACTGTACTATTTCTATTATTTCCTAATCAGTGATGAACAAAACATTTATTCAGGGGGAACACATCAATGCTCTAGCAGAATTCATTAAAGCAGAAATGGAATATCACAGCAGAACTGCCGAAATTTTAGAGTCTCTTCATAACAGTATTTTGGAAAAGTATGTTTTAGTAAAACTCCTGTTATTATTGAAGAAACTAGATGATTCGATACTAAATTTTACAAAATGGTATAAACTACCTAATCCATCTCCTTCGATCAAATAATTTTTAATACATTGAATTTATCAGTACATTTTAGGAGGTTTTAATAGAAATTTTGGGCTCCGAAAGCTGTAATTTCAATTGGTAACATCAAAAGAAAAAGATTAACATTTGTCTGTTCACCGATCAAAGGGCTACGTCCACTTGTTTTGTAATTTGATTTATTTGATCACGAAATGTCAAATTAGATCTGAGACTGGAATGCAAACTGAGTACACATGTTATTTTGTTTGTACCTTGGTCTGTCGATGTTTGATGAAACAATATAACATTATACGTTCATAGACAAGTAAAACTAGATCTTGGTTACAAATGATTAATTAGTCTCATTACAACTAATAACAGCTTTATTAGTTTCTGTACATGTGATTAGATTGAACGAATAAGTTCTATTGTTTGCTTAACTGTTATTTGATTGAATTGGTCACCAGGTTCTACTCAAATGACGTGAAATAACTTTCATTAAACTTTTTGCTTCGCGTTCTATTGATTTGATCGTATTAATAATGCTTATTTGATCATTAAATACAATTAGAAAATAAATTGCCGAAGAAAAAAAGTTTATTTGTGTAAAAAACTTGCTTTCCGTGGGATATAAATAAAAAAAAACGATGTTTCTGGTCGTGAAATGTTTTGAATTAAAATACATCTGATGAAAATTAACAGAAAAAAATAATAAAATTAAACGAAACGATTAAATATTTTAAAATGTTATCGTAATTTAAAATTGATTTATAAAAGTAATGAAAAAATCAAATATGAATATTTATAAGTATTTTTATTTATATCGGTTTAAGATTTATAAAACAAATTGTTTCTCAAAAAACTAATAAGTTTGTTTAATATTAGATTTAAACATTGTTTTGTGTTGTATAATAAAGTTTGGATGTCTGAAGTAACTCATAGTAATAATTCCGATGATGTTCCAAGAATCTCTAATATACGTAAAGTACTAATTTCCATAAATATTTTTTAATAAAATTTAAAAAATTAAATATGATTGTGATTTGATTGCAGTTTTAAATAAATGAAAAATTATTGGAGATAGAAATCGGTGGATTAATTATTAATTAAGAAATTAGTTGATAATTTGTTTGAAAATCGTTTAAAATAAATACATAAATTGAGTAAAGAAAAAAATGATTTCTGAACTTGATGTTACGAACACTTTTCACACTGACTATTTTCAAAGTCGCGCGACAAAACTGTGCACTCTTTAATTTAATTTCTATTAAAGTTTCCTTTCAAATTCCTATTTCAAAATTATTGACGCAAGTTAACCTTTGAACATTATCATTATACCTGACAGGAGTTAGACTTTTGCAAAAATATATTTATACGGCGTTATTTTGAAACTTAAATTTTCTTCAACAATCACGTTGCACTATTTTACAGACTGTTCTTATTTCACGTTTTTATATTTTACCGCTATTAAAGCAATGATTATAAAAGTAAGAAAATTCGTATAGTATAACGTCGAAGAAGAGATTCTAAACCGATTCGCTTTGACTAAGAAATGGCTTCCCGTTACTAATGACTGAATACATTGAAGTATTAAAGACAAAAATGAAGTAAATAAAGTATTACTGAATATTTGATTTTATTAGCATTACTAAATGCTTCTTAATTATTATCCATTTCTTTAACTACGGACTCTTGTCTTCTGTCCATAAACATTAATCAGACGCCAAAGCGAAGTTAGTTCTAAACATTTCTTACGTTCTCTTTGAATCGGCTAATGTACCGATGTGTCTTTCGTTGATCAATCGTTATCAAAGCTTGTTTCATCATTACTTATATTTTCAATTGCTTTTTTGAAGTTGGCAATTATTAACATTAGTTGATTACTATGAATCTCTTTTCAATCATAGCCGAATTCTGCTGATATTTTACAAAATGAATCTATCTCAAATATTATCTTTAATAAATACATTAAAAATATATCAGAAGCATTTTAAAAATAAATATAAATTTTGATTGAGTGAATTCCACGTGTTAGTTTACATATTCAAAATGATTATATTAATCATTTAATGAATTGCAATTCATACTTTACTTGATAGATACCGGAGTTAGCAATATAAAATCATTAATAAATGTTACACATTACAAGATAAATTGGCATAATCCAATAAATGCATCACTGATTTTGTTTCTTCCACCAGGCCGGGTGTACAAGCCAGACTTATTTCAAAAGCTACTGTTGATGCACGGCGAATGAGAGACATCCTTTCTGTCAACCAGGAAATGCTAGATATCTCTATATCGAAAACACAAGTGGTTCCAATTCTTAATAAATATGAACTGAAATGCTATTGTCTAATAAAATGTGACCTTACTGATCTACATCAGATAATGCTGGAAAATTAGAAGATTGTACGGATAGATCACTTTAAACCAGAGAATGCTTAGAAAAGAGTACAGTTTTTGAACGAAAAAAAATTCTTTGAGTCAGCTTTAAGCAGATAAAATGATTGCGTTGACTACGAAATTTATTTAAAAACGACATAGTTAAGGAACAAGTGCTTGAAGAATAAGAATATTTACAGCCTTCTACTCTTTGTTGTCCCGTTGTTTCATGGTAAGACAAAACCGATCGACTTATTGAAGGATTTTATTATAGTTCTCAAAACAAGGAAAAACCGTAATCCAATAAAATAATGAAGAGATTTTATTTTGTAAGTATGAATGCCCATTTGAGAAAATTTCCGCTTTTTAGCAACCACACTGTATACTTTTTAGTGATATACTTTTTAGCATTAAAATCTAAAATATTTCACCAGTATCAATAGTAAAAACAGTTAGATATTCGATATCTTAAGTCTCATTCTCTTAGGTCATGGTCAAATGGATAAAATCATGGAAGCGATGAATTTTCATTTTAATGAACAATGTTCCTAAAATACCCTTCATAACTATAACCTAAGTGATGGAGAACTATAAGATACATTCTTATCGCATATAACGTTTACATAATGATCGTAGTTGTACACTGAAACAATATTTTTACATCTCAGAAGTTAAAATATTTAATTAAGAAAATATTCTCTTCTCTGCTCACTAATGTTGTCATTTTTTGAATTTTTCTGTTAAAATATCATTAAAACAAAGAACTAATTTATTTCCTATTGTTTTGCTATTTTGCAAAAGAAACATTAGAATGGCTTTTAAAAAGAGTATTACGCTTCCTTTTGTGACTTCGAGCGTATATGCATTTTGTCCGAATAATAATTATTAAATTCTAAAACGTTTTACGTTAATTGAGTTTTATTTATTTACATTAGCGATTTTTTTAAAAGCTTAAATATTTTTAGCCTAAAATAGTTTTTATAAATCAAAATCTAAAAACTTAAAATTTACAAAAATTTTACTATTTAATTAAGCAAGTTAAAAAAATTACGGGTTGGCAAGTTTATATATATATATATATATATATAATTTTACCAGATTTAATAATCTTGAAAAATTCGAAAATTCAACATTCTTTTATCCGGTCAAATTTGATAATCCACCCGAAAAAATTATTTTCTGTCACAAAATACATGGATTATTTATGAGCATATATGATTATATATAGTGTGAATTAATCGAATAATGTGATTATTATATCGGTGACCGGACAAAAGATTACAAATAACATTAGAGTCAGGGTTAGGGATAGAGTTGGGGGTTAGGTTTAGAGTACTGAAACGTATGGAATCTACATTTAAATTAAATTATGTTAAGATAATAGGATTTTAAATATTAATCAACCATCTGGTTAGGAGAAACACAATCCAAACATTTCTCACAAATAACATTTAGATTTTAAACGTTTAAAATATATTTCAATAATTTCATTTTTAATACTTGGCGATTGTGATAATTTGTCCTGTAATGTTTAAATTGTAGGAATTGACATGACAATTGTTTTCGGGTTTTCATTAGTATCTTTGATTATAATTAAGAAAGGATAATTATTGAAGCATTGTTAATTACGTTTTGAAACCTAGTATTAACGGGTAAAGTGATTCATCCAATTAAAGTATTTTAATGTAAGACATGAATGACGTAATGATCTTCTAACAATATAAGTAATAGCAGTTTATTAGAATTCAGAACTGATGATACCATAAAGGGGAAAGACGTTTTTAATAAATAAAAAATAAAAATTTAGTTATTCTCTTTTATTATTAAATCTACCATTAATTGATTAAAATGTCAAATTATCAAGATGATATTCTTAAATTTAATACTATTAAATATATCAATGCGTCTATATGGGTCTTTAGAAAACCGATGGAAGAAAATATAGGATCGTTATAGGACCTATAATATAGGCGATTAAAACATTCATAATAATCCGGTCCATTTAAATTATCGATACATATTCAAATACTTTCGATTCTTTTTCGTCTATTTGAGAAATATGGTAACCTACTTATTTTTTTACTATTTGTACCAATTAGGTGTTAGAGCTTTGTAGCAATATCGATTTATTAATTTCAAATTGAATGAACTTCTTTAAGTATCTAAATGTACTTATTCTAACTTTAGGAATTAAGGAAAACGGTTACTGTAGCTAAGGTTCTTTAACCATTATTTATACTAATTAGTGACCAGGTAAAGTGTTTGATCAACAAAGATTTCCATTATAACTTCTAAAAATTAAAGTTGAAATTCATTTAAAGAATATAAAGTTCACCTTTTGAAAGGGTTCAGATTCGATCCTTGTAAGAAAGAAAAATATCATTTTTAGATCTTCATACAAAAAATAATTTACAAGTCGTATTTGAATTTTCATTGTCAAAGTTACAATAAATAATTTATTATAGAATTTTGTAACAATGGTCACTGTTATTAAGAATAACAATATTTTGTTAGTTCATGTGCATATGATATGATTTACAAGTCGAAAATATCTGATTAAATTGAAATATTTATAAAATTTTCGACGGTTTTCTATGCAAATATATGACCTGTATATCTAATCTATGCTTTGTTACTCTTATCTCAAATTCTACTGTGTATTTCTTTTGTTGTTAATTTGTACACTGTGTCTGGGTGAATTTATTCAAACCTTACATAAACTGTAAAGAACTTTCATAAAACAACAAATAAACCACGAGATAAAGAATTTTTGGCCGTTCTTTTATCAGTTGAAGTCCATTATTCACTTATTCAGAGGTCTCAACATCAGCATGTCTCGATCAACACAGTGTTGTTAGTAAGCTTCCCTACTTGGACTGTATCCAAGGTATGGAAGTTGGCCGCCATGAAGACCAAGTCCGTCTTAGTGTACATGAGTACGTCCAGTTACTGGAATACAACTTAAATGTGACGTATATAGAAGAAAAAAAATCAGAATATTCATTAAGCACACTACACCATGATTTGGTTCCTGGAACATAATGTTATTGTTTTGAATTGGTCGCTACAATCACCAAATTGTAATTAAATCGGAAAATTTTGGTCCAGTTTGAAACATGAATTTTACGATTAGAAAATTTGAATTTTTTCGATTAATTACATCGAAGGCAATGATTCAAAAATGATTCAACAGTTGTGGACAAGAATTGGTAGTGGATACTTGTATGAGTAAGATACTTGCGTGTGTGTAAGTGCATGTAAATAATGTTCTTAACCAACATCCAATAGGAATACAGCTTTAGTAGCATACCCACTATGCTATTATGGTATATAAAAGTATTTGTGACTATTTCTACATGACTGGCAACCTACTTTTACCCACTCTGAGAGCACAAATCGTCGCTTTACACGACATTGGAGTCTCGAACCATGCAATTCCCTGCGATTCAATATTAACCGCGCTGCAGTAGCCGACACTCTCCGTCTTCATCAAGCCACTGGCGCCTTTTACCTATACGAAACGCAGTGGATGTCCGCGTTTCACAAGTAAGGTGACAGATCGAGCTATTTGGAGATCCTGCAAGACCAATCCATTTGCTGGTTCCCGCGCAATACAAGCGCATCTTCCAGCTAACTTTGATAAATTGCCTATCGCACGAACCATTCGTCGACGTCTGATTGAAGGAGGCTTTCGATCGTAGTAAAAATCTCAGTATTTTTAGGGGTGGCTGGTTAATTATGGCCACGACTGTATATATATATAAATATACAGAAAATTATTTAGAATCTTTTTTTTGAAGGCCTTTTACTCAATCAATTTTCTCTAAACTTTGCACACTTACTCATTCTCAATGACAATAAATGATTATGTAAAAAAATGATCAAAAAAATTTTTTAAGGTCTTAGAATTGGGAAAAAACGACAAAATCAAAGTTCCTGAAGAATATTAGTAGAAAAAGATCTAATAATAAATTATAAGTAGTTCATATTATGAAAAAAATAAAAAATATATTTTCAACAAAAACAATAAAAAAATTAAAAAAATCTGTTTGCCAAGTAGAGTTCTTTAGAGGAATAAAAAATTTTATTTTTAATTTACTAGTAATTATAATCCTTTTTCCTAATCAAACTCGCTTTTTTGTGGCCCACTTATTTCTGGTTGTTGACCATATTAACCCATACAAATAATCTCGTCACCTTACTTTGAAAATTTGCGTTAAATTCATTCTTTTAATCCAGCATCATTAATCGTAATTATGGTCATTTCAAAGCGTCTTGTTACCTTGAAATCAAATGAAGTTTATTTGATTTCAACATTTTCGTATAATATTACTATTTAGTCTCGTTTGATTTTTAAATATCTTTTATGGATAATAATTTGGTGAGATTCAAATATTATCATATTAAATTACATTTTTGAAATACAAAACTACTGGCTACAGTGGGATAGGGACAATATTTTATTCTAATGAAACTGACTTTATTCAGCATTACCTCTAATTCTAAATTCAGAAATGACGAGTGCAACAATAACAAATCATCACAGAGAATCTCTTCGAACAAGAAGTATTCGATTAGCGACACCCATTCAAGTAACAGCGAGACTGATAACTCGGAACCGATGGCAAAAATTTCTATTAAAAAGAAACGCGACAGTAAATAAAAATGAAAATAAGTAAATTATATTTAACTGAACTTATCAGCATCTGAATCAACAACGAAAACTCCGACATGTCGAGCTCTGTACGATTTTAAGGCAGAGAATGCGATGGAGCTCGAGTTTAATGAAGGCGACATTATCAAACTTCTGCAACAAGTTTTACTTTTGTATTTGATTGGACAAGAGTTGATTATAATTCTTTATACCATTAAGGTTGATGACAGCTGGTTTGAGGGTGAGCTTAATAGTCGTAAAGGATTTTTCCCAATTAATTATGTTGAAGTCTTGATACCTTTGTCTGATTAACTTTATATTATATTTATTTTTTGGTGCTCCATTTTGATTTCATATGCAGACTTTATTCCCTTACGTTAACTAGTCAATCAAATTGAACTGCTCTCTTTTATACCAAATGTCGTTGAATCGAAATATACTTTTTCAATTTTGTGTTTGTTGATTTAATAACGCTATATTTCCCGTGGGTAATAAAAAACTTTCTCAGGTTGAATATCGACAGGGTATTGATCAAATTACCAATCGGACATTGAGTAAACCCCAACGAACTAGCGACTCAAATGAAATAAACATTTAATCAGATCCTTTTACGAAAATGTTCTAACAGTCCTTGTAATGATTCTTCATTAGTGATTTTGACAAATTATTACGACAATTAAGGTAAAAACATGAAAATATTTTCCGTGTTTAAGGAATAAATTTTAAGGAATACATTTATAAACAACGAACAGAATCGTCATTACAGCAATTCTCAGTAGTTCCATCTGAATTATTCATCTCTCTTGATCGATATATTTAAAATAATTATTTCAGTTCCAAACAATAATT